>JABXWE010003095.1:0-39067 GCA_014611495.1 Limonius californicus | reverse complement strand
TACTCGAGCATGAGAGATATAAATGCAGGGGTACCCCAAGGCAGCGTGCTGGGACCCATTCTATACTTGCTGTACACTAGCGACATCCCACAGACTCAAAACGTCACAATTGCCACGTTTGCTGACGACACAGCCATCTTGGCAATAGGTAATGACAACGAAGAAGCTGCTGATAAACTTCAAGAAGCGTGCAACAGAGTAACTGATTGGACTAGAAGATGGAGAACAAGAATCAACGAGAGCAAATCGGCACACATTGACTTCACCTATAAGCAGAATGAACAGTTCCCGATATTAATAAATAATACAATCATCCCACATTGCGACACAGCAAAATACCTGGGAATGAACGTGGATATCCGTCTCCGATGAAAAGAGCACATAAAGAAGAAAAGGAGAGAACTTGATTTCAAATACAAAAAAATGTACTGGCTGATTGGGAAGAATCACGACTGTCTGTGCATAATAAGTTACTTTTGTACAAACAAATCTTAAAGCCAATCTGGACCTACGGGATTCAGCTCTGGGGATCTGCAGCCAAGAGCAACATAGATAAGATCCAGGTCTTTCAAAATAAAGTACTCCGAGGTATTGTTGATGCTCCATGGTACTATCGGAATGACCACCTTCATAGGGATCTGAAGATTCCAACAGTCCGAGAAGAAATCAAAAGGTTTGCAGAAAAGCACGAGGGAAGACTCCATGCTCACATCAACACCGAGGTGCTACAACTACTGGATAATGCCGATTTGATAGAAGGCTCAAAACGGTCAAACCTTCTGACCTTGTGTAGTGTATACTTGTATAGTGATACAGTGCTAAAGCAGAGCTTAGTGATCTTGTGCGCAACACGTCAAGCTTGTGTTCCAGTTTAAGAAATAAGAGACACCAATGGGGATATCTTAGTTAAGTACCTAGTTTTAAGAAACTCAAACTAAAATTGTAGGTTAATCGATAACGACTAGTAACAATAAATGCTATTAAAATAAAAATAAAAAAATTAGCGAGGTATTTAAAAAAATTAAGTTAATCAATTTCACTAGCGTAATGTTTTCGAAACAATTTCTGATTTTAAATTAACTTTTTTGTGTATACTGATCCTAACAATTTAAAAAAGCCAACTTTTAAGTATTAGGTCAAGTTCAGATGAGCTCACTCTATTGGTTAATAACATTTGAACATTTAACAATCTTTGCCCTTAGTAGTTGTAACCTTCCTCAGTACATTCTTTAATATAGCCTTGTTCTTTGCACACGAAGGTGTTTTTTCTTCGCCATTCATTAACGAAGGTGTTAAGATAGCAATATCAATATTTTGGTCGACTTGTTAGTACTACTGTAACAGATATTATTATGGAGAGTAAAACAAAAGAATAAATTAAACAATAACAAATATTCTAATTTCGAATCTTATGTTTGCCATAATTTCTGTTACAAGTAATATTTATACGATACTTAGATGTCGAAAATTTGGATTGTGTGGCTGTGAGAAAATTATGCTTTAGTTTTCTTATTTAATGACTTCAAATAAGCGATTTTTTTATTTGCCTATTCTTCTTAATTCATGTGGTACAATTATTTTTTTTTTACCTAGTTTTGAATAATAATTCATCTACACGGATGGTAGGTGGAATTTCGTGCTCTATAGATACTATTGCTAGATAATCGTTTTTACACATTTTAATTTTGAAGAACTCCTTTTCTGAACATACCACCTATGCTAGCTGTCTGTCTGTGAGCGCTACGGCCCTTGTAGGACCTTGGCTTCCGCTATAATTTCCTTCCATCGGGTTCTGTTCATTGCTTCTCTTGTCTATCTTCTTATTTTTTATTATTTATAATGTTCTTAGATCATCTTCTACGTCTTCAAGCCATCGTTTTCGGGGTTTCCCTCTTTTTCATCTACTCTCCGATCTCCCCTCCAATGCTCTTTTCGGTGCTCTATCTGGATCCATACGTGTAATATGTCCTAACAATCTTAGTTGTTGACATTTGATGAATGCTACTAGGTCTGGATTTTGATACAGTTCTGGTATTTCTGTGTTTGTTCGTATTCTCCATTCTTCCATGACGTTGAGTGGGCTGTAGATCTTGCGTAATATTTTACGTTCGCATATGTTGAGTACTTTTTGGTCGTTGACTGTCAGTACCCAGGTATCACTGGCGTAGGTTATTACTAGGCGGATTATGGTTGTGTATATCTTCTTTTTAGGTTCCGTGAAACGTTTTTCGATTTTAATATGCCTTGTAGTGCGAAATAATTTCTGTTTCCTGCTTTTATTCCGGCTTTTATTTCTTCGTTTATTTCACTCTTGTCCGATATTCTTCCTAGGTGTTTGAATTTGTTTGTTCTTTCAGGCGTGTGATTTTGTATTTCTATTTGGTTTTCTTGTCTCCCTGGAGTATTTGTATTGATCATGTATTTCGTCTTTCCTTCGTTGATTATAAGGCCTACTGGTGTTCCTTCCATTTCTAGTTCTTCTACTGTGTTTTTTATTTTTCTGTAGTTCTTCCGAATAGAACGATGTTATCAGCATATGCTAATATTTACTTTGATTTATTATATATTATTCCCTGCGTATTTTGTATGATGTACAACTGATTGATTAATTTGAAAGAGCGAGATCTAGGACGCGGTTTTCCAAGCATCTCTAAGCACTGCAGCCATCATTGGCTTATTTTACACCCTAACTAAGAATTTTGCCTGTCTGAGGTAGTTCCAAACCTCAGTAGTGATTTTTAACGTGTCACACATCGCAGTAGCGCGGGACCTACGGCTTTACTTCTTATCCGACAGAAGGCGCACTTTCAGGTTTTTCCCCTCTAGAAAAATCTCACCGACATCGGCCAGGTGCAACCCCCCGACCCTTGGATCTAAAGGCAAATGCGCTAACCACTAGACCACCGGAGCCGGCATGTTGTGCAATGCTTTTTCTAATACTGCATTAAATAGTATGACTGACAGCGGGTCTTGTCTTAGGCCTACCTAATGTTAAAGGATTGTGTAGCCTCTACCTGTATTCTTATTTTGCTTTCTGTTAATTTCAAAGACATCTTGGTTGACTTTGCTATTTTCTCGTGTATGTTATAACTGGCCATGATTTTTAATAATTCCCCTCTGTTTATACCATCGTAAGCCTGTTTATAATCTATGTAGAATTGATGTATATCTATATCGTACTCGTAGCATTTGGATAGGATTTCATTAAGGGAAAATTTGGTCTGTTGTTGACGTATTTCGGCGAAAACCGCCTTGGTATTCTTCTATAAGTTGTTAGATGTATGGTTCTAGTTCTGTTGCAATTATAGCGGCCAGGAGTTTGTATGTTATGTTATGTCTGTAGTTTTCACATTGGAGATTGCCGGCTTTGTTCTTCCATATAGGGCATATAACTGCAACTGACCATTCTGTAAACATTTTCTCTTCCTTCCATATTTCTGCAATAACTCCATGGAAAGGTGTTATTAATTCCTCACTGGTGTTTTTGAGTAACTGTGCCGTAATCTCGTCTTTCCCGGGTGCCTTACTATTCTTTTGTTTTAAGTTTGTTTCTAAAATTTGCTCTATAGTTGGTGGTTCTATTTCTAATTGCGATTGTTGAAAGTGTGAATTTTCTTCTTCTATGTCTGTCCTATCGTTATTATCTGGAGTTAGTAATTTGCAAAAGAATTGCGTCCACCTTCCTAAAATCTCATTCTTATATCCTAGTAGTTGATCCTGTTTATTGTTGCAGTAGATTGTTCTTGGTTGGTAACCGGTTTTTTATTCACTTATTCTTTTATAATATTTCCTCACTTCTTGTCTGTTGTAATGCTATTCTATTTGGTTTAGGTTTTCTACTTCATGTTCTCTTTTCTTTCTCTTGCACATGTACTTCGCAATTCTTCTTTTGTTTTTAAATTCTGCCACGCTTGCTCTAGTTCTTCGTTGCAGCATATTTTCCCTAGCTTCATGTCTAAGTTTTAATTTAGAAGAACTCCTTTTCTGAACTACCTACCAGCAAAGTAGTAAACATTCTCAGAGTAATAAACACTTCTGAGAGTTAGGACTTTTGTATAGCCACCGGCTTGCTTTGACAACAGAATGGTTGACGACCTAGCCACTGGCGAGTGGTAGATATAATTGCTAACCAAAAGGAAAATTACCACCAGATGTGTACAGCCCATTTGCAAGCATTTTGAGTATTTTCTTAAGATTTTTTAAATACCACGAACTGTTAACTCTGTTAGATCTTCACATTTTAGTCATATATTTTATTCTTTTTCTGAGAATAAGTAAATTAAATTAAACTACTATACATATTTATTTATAACGTTCAAACAATATTTATGTAATATGAAATTAAATAGTAGTTTTCTAGAACTTAAAAATCGTAAATAATATACGTTTTGTTTGTTATTACTTATGAGTAAGGCGCCCCCGGATCTAGATTCGCCTGATGGTAAAACCTAAAAATTATTTTTGCTTCCATCAGCATGGAATTATTTAACATGTTTTTGTCGTATTTAAATAATAATGTAAATTCCAATATTTTTTTTGACGGCATAAATTCATACACCGATTTTCACAGAAACCTATAGGTATTTCAAAATCAGAAATTGTTTCCAACACTTTACGCTCGTGAAATTGATTAATTTAATTTTTTAAATAACTCGCTAACAGTGTAACTGTGAAATTGGTTTTGAGGGAATCAATATGCGCAAAAACACCCCCAAATAGTTTATTTTGATTATATTGTTTATTGAAAATATGGTTTAACTGTAGCCACTTTTATTGTTTAAGTATATTGTTGTCTTAAATTATGAATAACTTTCAAGCACAATTAATACATCGCAGTTATATAATATATACACATAGTAGGACTATGTTGTGGATAATAATTAGTAGGTTCAGTCTAAACTTTATCTTTTTTTCATCTATTTCTGGCCTTCTGGAACCTTGGTTTTTAAGTCTGTCCCATGAAACATTACAGGGTTCTAAAAACACTTATTTGGAACACTATTACCATACCGTACAATCAAATCTTTGTCAAACGATGATCCTTTTCTGGGAATACTGAACCATCCATACCAATAACTAGCGGTAATTGAATTAAGATATTAAATTCTTATATTCTAATACTAAACTGTGTTAATATTAAATGTTCACTAAATTTTGTAAAATATTAGGCAAAAACTTTATTATCTTAATAAAAGAGTTAATTTAATTTAATGGAAACTCCTGACTGACTCGAACCTATCTTAAGTTGTTGTAATATAAATTTATTTGAATAATTGCTAATTAGGAATTACATAGTTTACACGGCCCCAATTGAAGGCAATTAACTTCTAAATATTTGAAAAGAAAAATGTAAAATCACGCTTGCGAATATAACTTTTTTAATTAACTCGTTAAAGAATTAAAATTTGAACTTAATGTTAACGGCGCAAATGCGCTCAAATTGACCGCAAAATATTTACAGAAAAGAAAGTTACAAAAATACGAAATTTTTCGCTTGTTACGCTTGCGACGCTAATTTTTTTTTAAATAACTATACGGAAATGTCAATTTGAACTTGGTTTTAACGAAACAAATTAGAGCAAATAGGGAACTAAATACATATATACAGAAAAAAAATATATAATTCCGATTTTGTCTCTCCCGCGCGAAGTTGGCGAAACATTCATTTACTTCGTTATAACTCGGTAACGAATGAAAATTTGAAATTAGTTTTGATAGCGCAAATAGTCATGATTCGAGCGCATAATGTTCACAAAAAAAGTGTAATATTTAGAAATTCACAAAAAAAGTGTAATATTTGAAAATTGTATCGCCAGCATTAAGTGGGCGAAACATTTACTTTTGTCATTCAGCTCCATGTCAGATGATGATGATGATGATGATGATAACTCGGAAACGATTTCTAATACAACATTTATTTTTAAAGCATAAATTAGATGCAAAATTTCTATATCTATTTCAGAATTTGCGCTCAATATTGTTTCGCCAACTTCACGGATCTGGAAATATCTATTTTAGATCAGTAGAAACCGTAAAAAGCTTTATAGAATGTAATGAGTGCCCGGTCATGGATATCCCCCAAACATCTTGTCCTATTTTGCTACAATTTAAAACCTAGAGGTTTATTAAGAATGCATGGAAGCAATAAGCTTCCGAAAGAAGGTCAGATGTTTTGGACGACTGTCGAATCGATTCACGATATACTCAGTTAATTAAAAATATATACCATAAAGCAACATTTCATATTAAAGCAGAAGGAGTGACCAACAAAATTATAATGCAGAGAGGAGTAGGACAAAGGAATACCTTGTCCCCAAAGCTATTTACCCTTGTGCTGGAAAATGTCTTCAAGAAATTGGAATGGAGAAGTAAAGGAATCAATATCGACGGGAATTATCTAACAAATCGAAGATATGCCGACGATATAGTGTTATTTGTCTGAGATGTAGAAGAATTAAAAATTATGAACAATTGAATGAGTAGTCAAAAAAGATCGGACTAAATATGAACATTAACAAAACAAAAATCATGTCTAACTTACCTATAGAAGACAATATAGAAATTGAAGGAAAAGCGATTGAAAACGTAACTTCATACATGTATTTAGGCCATAATTTAAAAATGGGAAAGGAAAATCAGCAAGCAGAGATCGGAAGAAGAATAAAATTGAGGTGGTCGGCTTTTTAAAAATTGGCGTATATACTAAAATCCCACAAGTATAACATGAGATCTAAGTGCAAAGTTTTCAACACATGTGTACTCCCCGTATTAACATATGGCATCCAAACCGTCGTTTTCACTAAGAAAATAATACCGAAACTGAAAGTTGCACAAAGACATATGGAGAGGAAAATCCTAAGCATTAGTTTAAAAGATAAAATAAGAAATACATTTATAAGAGACAAAACAGGCCTAGAAGACGTTGCAGAAAGAGCAGCTAAGTTAAAATGGAGTTGGACAGGCCATATTATAAGATCAGGAGGAGAGGGATAGTCTAGAAGAATACTAAACTGGCGACCTAGAACAAGTAGAAGGAGTGTAGGATGACCAATGGCAAGATGGAGGGATGACATCGTGGAAACGGCTGGAAAATACTGGAAAAGAAGAGCGGCAGACCGAGGCGCATGGAAATGTCTAGGGCAGGACTACATCCAGAAATGGATAAACGTCTGAGCAAAGAATAAGAAGAAACGTTTACGAAAATGTAGGTACATGGCCTAAAAAGTAGGCTTTTACAATCTGTTTGCTGATATGTGTGTACATAGGTGATCAGCATTACTTTTGAAACGGACGTACCGGTTTTGATATATACTTTGTTTTCCGAAAAACTGATGTACAATTTTGAAACAGTAATGTTACAGAAGGCCCTACTACAATTGGAACGATTTTTGGCTAAACTCTCGACCTCTTGAAGAACGATCTTACTAAAAATAATTAAGATAGAATAGAAAAATAATTAAGAAGCTGTAGGAAACATTGCGTTTTCAAGTAAAAAATGTATTCGTGAAAATATGTTTAACACGCTTTACAATGGCAAGAAGAATTAGCGATCTTTCATAAAACATTGAAGATATGTAGTATGCAGAAACGGATTTGGGAATTGAAATGAATTCCTTTGGGTTTGAGTGAAAGTCGTGTTGTTAGCGACATATCCCTACTTGCTGATTCCAATTTAAACTTTACTTAACGAATGCATGTCTATCTTCTTCTTCGAGTGCTTTATTTCTTACGAGACGTGGCGATCTTCTCTCCTGTCCTATTTAAAAGAGCTACTACCGAAGAAAATGTGCATAGAGAACTGAAAACTGTTTTACGATAATTAA
Organism: Limonius californicus; assembly: GCA_014611495.1. Classification (NCBI taxonomy): domain Eukaryota; kingdom Metazoa; phylum Arthropoda; class Insecta; order Coleoptera; family Elateridae; genus Limonius; species Limonius californicus. The sequence goes on along the minus strand of JABXWE010003095.1, from coordinate 31,244 downwards.
ATATTCTGATACAATAGATCGTGGGAATATCAATAGTATGTTTAGCCTGAATATTGAACTGTCCGGACTATTATCACAGTATACAGGAGTGCCCACAAGGATTTGGATCCGGAATGTCTTGAACACGATTGGCAGTATGAAAGTGTAATTTAGTGGACGGGTATGATAGATAACGCTGCCTTTATTCGTACAAGTGCAATTACATTCCTCAGATCTTCCGTTTCCGGACATGTGACGTAAATTTTAAATGGGATATGCAGTATATCATTAACTGTCTGGGAAGCTAATTGTAAGACGATTTCATTGCTAATAAATATGGTACTGGTATGGTATGGTATTGAAATCGTCTTATAGTCAGTATTCTATAGAGTTAATTATATACGGGATGTCCCATTTAAGATTTTAAAAATTGATGTCACCTGACCGGAAACGAAAGAAGAATGTAATTATACGAATAATTCTATCACACCCGCCCAGCAAATTCGGTTTTCATGCTACCAATCGTTTTAGAGATATTGAGTGTCGAAATAGACGTGGGCCACTTTATATAAAAAAGTTTGAGAACGCGAAAAAATTGCTTCCTACTGTATTCCGCACAAAAAAAATTAGAACTGGAATTTTTAAAATGTCGAATGTTATCACACCGGCACCGTCAATTCATTAGATCGCGAGAATTGAATTATTGTCAATATTAAGGGTTTTTATAGATAAGGAACCTAAATACAGCTGTTTTTTAACACAGGTTCGTTAGAGTTGGTGCCGCAATACTAAAGAGTGTGTACCATTTAAGGAACGAAATTCACTGGTTTCTGAAAATGTAAGAATATCAGTTTTGTAAAGTTCGTGAAGAGGCCTGAACGTAAGCTTTTACATTGTGTGTGTCGACATTACTCAACATCTAAACAAGTTCAATGAAAGTAAATCTTCAAGCTCTCAATAAACTTATAAGCTATATGTTCGACAAAATAAAATCCTCTAAATATAAGCTGCAAATATGGAATTGTCAACTTGAATCAAATAATATAGCGAATTTTCCAATTTATTACGAAATCTATATGATGCGAAATATGCGGACAAAGTAACAAAGTAAGGAGGCTTGAACAAGGATTTGATTGGTGTTTTAAAGTCTTACTGGAGAATATAATTTCTTTTGTTATTTTTCCTCGCCTTTCAATTTAAACGTTGAAAAAATACCAGAACAATTTCAACTGAAAATATGGATTTACAATGCAAGAATGAATTAAAAAATAGGTTGCTCATCGGTCATCACCAAGGCTCGAATCTTATGCAAAATGCATATTCTAAAGTATTGATATGCCAACTTAATGCTTTCGTATCTATCCGTATCTAGTAAGGTACATTTATATGACACCATTTTAATTTTGCATATTTTAGTATTTTGCTGCATATATTTGCATTAAATGCATATTGATTATCATAAAAACGTCTTTGACAATTGTAACGTTTCTTACGCCTGATTTTTAGACAACTCATTTTGCGTATGGTGTTATTCCCCAATTGTAGTAAAATATATATTTCGAAGCTGGTAGACCTGTTGAATTTTGGGCGAGTCCAAGTTTCAAATTTTGAGGGGAGATTTTTGGGATATGACAGTTGTACGTAGTTCGTTGTCGAAGATACTACGATTCTTTTCTCTGGAGGTATTTTGTGTCGTAGATTCAAATTAGTCATTACTGACAGGAAAGTTAACAATAATTTCACTTATACTGTACAGGGAGTTCGAAAAAGAGGATAATTCGTGAGAAATCTCAGAACAAGAAAACAGTACCATTATACCCATGTCCGAAAATGAACTGTTTCGAATTCAAGCACATCTGCTTAAAAAGTTTCGTAATAGTCGTAATTTATAGTTGTGTACCTATGTATCTCAATTATTCAATAGCTCTTGCTCGTTTTCGAATTATGAACGTTTATATAGGCACATAATAGACCGATATTTTAATTTTAATGAATGAACTAAACGCCTTTATGAACAATTATTTCGTAAACGAAGGTAACCAAGCAGAAAAGTTTTCGTGATCATTGACCGTCGTCTACGAGAGAGAGGACGCTATTGGGACTGTGAATAGGGGTAGACCTTGAACACCTTCAACACTACTTGTCGAGGCACAAATATTTGATCGTGATGTAAACACAAAAGGAGTAATGGTCTTCTAGAATTTCCCTCTCATTAGTGTGGGGTGTTTTGAAAAGCCATCTTCTCACCCTTACCATCTTCTGCAACCTTACCTCCTTCAGCGCATGCAGGGTCTGACTCCGAGTCCGAGTCCGCCAAGACTAGGTTTATTACATTGGTTTGCACAGAAAAGTGCTATGGATCTTAATTTTATTAATTCGGTGCTATTTACTGATAAAGCCGGTTTTAATAGAAACGGCCTAAGCAACTTCCGTAATAAGCATCTATGAGCGGAAGAAAATCCTCATGGTTATATACAATAGTAAGTCAGTGTCAACGTTTGGGTTTGTATTGTTGGTGACAAGTTGATACGACCCCATTTTTTGCCCAACAAATTAGCAGGCAATTTTTACGAACAATTTTAGCAAGACAGTTTCTTAACGATAGCTTTGCTGAGCAGTGAATAGGTAGAAATGATCCAACTGCATAGCCTCCATGATCGCCTGATTTCAATCCGCTGAATTTGTATGTTTGAGATCATTTAAAAATCCTAGTTTATTCAACCCCCGTTAATAACATAGATGATCTTCGTCAACGAATCGTGGACAGCTGTAATGTAATACGTAATATTACGGGAATTATCTGTTCAACAATGATAAAACGTCTTTCATGTTGAAGACAAGCGCAAGGAGAGCATTTTGAATGTTTGTAATTTTAATACTGAATTAAATATTTTTTCTAACAAAAGAGCGTTTAAATCCGAAACGGATCAGTTCCAGACGTGGGCATTTGGTAATTTTTCTTACCCCAGTGTGTGTAGTACATTTCCCAAATATTGTCCCCTATTTTTCGAACACCCCGTATAAAAAATTATATCAAAAGGAACTTTTTGCTAGTGGTATACATCAAAATAAATATTATGCTGTTGGAATTCTGAATTGACTTGCGGTTGCCATTAAGATAACATACTTACGAATTCTCATCTAACATTTGTTAGTTGGTTGCTGATATATATTATTTAATATCGGCCAATTAAACCGTAACATCTTAGAATGTTTGTAACAGTACACACACACACACACAACTCCACATATGGAGGAAAATATTTCGTATGGGAAACACTTCACAAACAAACAATGATAAAAGCACCTGTAAGTAACTATTAATATCTTAATTAAATCTTTTAACTAAATTTGCTTCGACAAGTGTTAGAACTGTGTAGGACCAGTTGCCTCCATTATTGGATTATGTGCTAGTAGCGCTAGTATCCTATCGGAATATGAAAGCCTTGAAATTGTAAAATAACATTTTAATTTAATTTTAAAATAATTCCTGCAGCACTACCTAACAACTTTAAAGGCAGCACTGTACCCGACCGTAGCAAATTTGTAAACCACGTAGATAAATAAATCATAATTATAAATTTTCCAGGGTAAATGGGTTCACTTTACTTTTACATTTTTAATATCCACCTTATCCCTACGGCGGATAGATAACGATTTCTTAATGACTTCTCAACGAAAAATAGGAGTCATGAGTGCCATTAGATATTTCCTTTATCATTGCACCTTAAACAGTTTTCCTACAAATATGCACCTAATATTTCAATATCGCACATATATATCACAGAAGAAGGTATATTATTCTTGCATTTACTCCCATTTAACAGTTAAATATACCGATATAATAACTACTTCAATAAGCTTAGCAAATTATCTACAAATATTTGTGTTGAATCCCTTAGGTTAACCTAACTTATAAAAGTATCTACAATGAAACTGGAGACAAATACAAGCGATTGTTAGACAGACTCGTAGGTAAACAGAACTGCGGTTTCAAATAATAAATCTGAAGCAAGGATAATATTTCATGATTATTATTAAATTAATTATTATTTTTGAGATTTTGTCAGAACTAACTCCATAAAAAATAGTAAGTCTTGGTATAACATTATCCTCCATATTCCCTTATAAATCCATTTCGGCTGGCATCTGTTCGATGTTGAAAGAATATTTAGGTCTGTATAAACAGTAAACAGTATAAAACGTTATATAAACAACAACGAGAATTTCTCTCATTTTGCGATTCTTTTTAATGGGAAGAATATTTTGCACAAATATATACCCCATATTGATTTAGTACATCTGCAAGAGGCAAAAGTTCTTTAAATTGAGATTATATCTCGTGGATAAAGCTTACATCTTTAAGTACGAGGTGTGTCCAATTGAAACCCATCTTTACTTTATAACATATTTATTCAACAATTTAATTACAAATAATTACAGTCACAGATAAGACCCATCCCACTGTTTTCCTAACCGGCGGATACCTTGCTCATAGAGTTCTTGTGGCTGCTGATTGAAGAAGTCTTCCACAGATGTCTGTACTTCTGCGTCAGACTCAAAATGCCGATATTTTGATGTCTCTTAACCGATCCAAAAATATGGAAATCGCAACACGATAGATCCGGGATATAGGGTGGATGCTTTAAAACCTTCCATTTCTTTCGTTGAAGATTTGCTTTTACCACATTAGCAACATGAGGCCTAGCATTATCATGCAGCAAAATAACCCCACGCGTAAGTTTTCTTGGATATTTCCGGCTTATTTCTTGATGAAGCTTGTTCAAACTTTCATTGTACAGATTTGCATTGACATATACTCCAGGTTCCTTAAACTCTGTCAACAAAGGTCCTTTATGGTCGAAAAATGTTAACGTCACCTTGCCTGCAGAAGTTTGGTGCTTTAAACATTGTCGGTGGTGATGAATTTGAATGTTTCCACCAATCGACGATAAGTTTCTGGATGGCTCTAGTAATGGCACTAAGTTTCGTTACCAACAACTATTGACAAAAGAAAGTCATCAATATTTTGCCTGCAGTCTGTGAGGTGTTGAAAAGCTAAGCCCATTCCCAAGCATTTCTGTTGATTAGACAAGAGTTTGCTGTAACCCAGATTACGAACATTACTATGGACAGAACCTACACTCGTACCAACAGTTTATGAAATTTTTCTAATTGAAATTTGACAGTTTTCTCTAACAAGGCCTTCCGCACGTGCCATATTGTTTTCTGTTAATGCAGTGCACCATGCACTTGGTCGCGGCTCATCCCTAGTCCCCTCTTTTCCATTCTTAAGTTTTCGGCACCATTCCTTCACATTTGGGTACGCATTTCCATACACTGCTTGTATTCGCGTATGCATCTGCAATGGCTGCACACCCTCAGCACATAAAAATTGTAGGACCGCACGCGGATTTTCAACAACAAACGCCATTTCAAAATCGAAGTTTTAAAAGTCAAAATCAAATTCAAACGCCAGAAACTTATTAATGTGTTGCTTACAAACACTACTAACATTAACAAACGTCATTTAAATTATTGCATTTATTTTCAAAGCTAAGTTGATCAAAGATGGGTTCCAATGGAACAAGTCTCGTATATTGCAATAATAAAATGAATACCGATTTAATCAATTCCTTTTCCATAATATTAAATCTACATTCAATGGTACAAATAATATTCTTCTTGCCGTTTAAGATAGGCTTAGCGTAAAAATTAAAATAAATACAGAAAAAGGATTTCTTTTGTTACATGCACTTGTTACTGTGATATTAATATGGCATGTCTACAATTTATAATTTTTCAGTTTTCTGCTTAATTTTAAAGGTAAAAATATTTGTTTATTACCTAATAAAAATTAAATAAGATCATAACAATAATACTATTAACATTATTAGCCAAAATATCTAGAAACAAAATTTTGCAGAATATAGTTCACTTTGCGTATTGCCTACAGTTTAATTTTCCTGGAAAACTGTATACATAAGTTGGTGGCTCAGATCTAATAATAAATAATTGAATTCCATAAATAATAAATGAATAAACAAAGTAAAATGCTTAAAGTGAAAAATAGCCAGAAACATACAGATAAATGCCTTGTGTGGAAGAATGTTTAAAAATTCTTAGCGGTATTTCCACAGTCTAGCTAAGTCTTTGAAAGCATTTGCTAATATTGTTAACCGGATTACTTATAATGAGAATATTATATATTTTTTAGACGCTACAAGTTTCGCAATTTTGTCCACAGCTTAATGTTTGTATATTCTGTGTTACGTATATTTCTGCTTGAATGTGTCGTCAGCCCTTTCTGGAAGTGCTATTTGATTAATGATATTTTTTATATAACATGCCAGTAGCAATATAAATCCCCAAAATCAATGATTCAAGATGTGCCTAAGGAACGTATATTCAGACCCAACCATCGTTGCTGAAATTATTCAGTGATTTGCCTCATTTTTGACATTTACCTGTGCAAAATGTTTACGCTCTACGAAATATTATAAAGTACGTCACGTGTGAAAAACTATTAGAAGGTCTTGTCATTTTCAGGAAAATGTGTCGCACCATGCCTGGAAATTAATCGACTGAAAATCTGTAAAGCGTTCACGTTGCTTAATCGTAGGTTGCCAGTCGAGGCTTGTGCGAACCCACGGGTATATTTAAGGGTTGTTACGTGATTTTTTTTAATTAAGACCTGAATGAAATTATATAAATCTATAATACTTTGATCGGAACGTATAAGCATGAAACAAGAAGTGTTTTTACTTCTACGAACTGTTCAGGGGCAATAAAACGTCTTAAACATCATGATTTTGCACTTTCATGTATGATTCAACTACATCCTGGTTGTAATTTAATCTCTCTGCCTATATGAACTGGTTTGTGAATTAAAAAGTTTGATTTCTTTGAAACAAGAGCATGAACGAAAATTAACTAGCAATTCCTTGGAAAAAATTGCATAAACTATATTAAATTAGTTAATAGTTATTACCAAAAAAAATTTTCTTCCGAATTACGACCAAATTCATGAGTACGAAACCATCAGCAAATTAATTTTAAAGAAGTTTTCAGTCTCTTTGGTATATAGATTAGTTAACTGTTACCAAACCGTTTTGTGTGTATAAATGGTGAAAAAAATATATTAAAGAAACCATACTGTAAAAATGCTAAGCATCGTAAAACGAGAAGGTCCGTATTAAATAATTGTAGGAACATATTCACTCGTACGCGATTCAAGCTAAGCAATACACCCTCTGGCGGAATTGTGACGAACTCCTGAAACACAGGCGCTAGTGACAATTCCAATATAATCATTTGGTTTTAATAAATTATTGTAAGGTACATTCGTGTATTATAAAATATATTTAAGCAACTAAAACGTCAATACTTGAAGAATGGAGTTTCCCCCAAAGAAGAAAAGCAATGACAAAACGTTTTGTTGCGTGTTTAATTGCGATTCTAAAAGCAAAAGGTGCCGTAGCCTAGCTGTTCATTATTTTCCAAAAGCGGGAGATAGAAATGTTGCAGTAGTGAACATATTTGGTCTAACTGAAATAATTGACCTCAGGATCGTTTAACCATTCGGGATAGAATCATTCTGACTTTCATTAAGTTGAAAAATAACTCGTCGTATGTTGTTTTAAGCATATTGTTTGGTGGTTTATCTTCACAAACGTGTAAAACCACATTTTATACTATGTTGAATGTCCTGTACGTAGTACTTAGTCCTACAATTTATTTTCCTACGCGTGATGAAATTTTAGCAAATCTACCTACATGTTTCAGTAAGTTTAAAAATGTTAGAGTCGTTATTGATTGTACAGAATTTTTTTTACAATGTTCTAATTGTCTGTGTTGTCGAATTGGAACTTACTCGCATTATAAATAATATAATATAATATAAATAATAATTATATACACACATTCACAAAATCACTACACTGCGCAACGATTTATTGACAACCTGCTGGCGAGTGAAACTGTGTTTCACCTAAAACAGCTGACTGTGTGCGCGCGGGAAAAGTTAATTTGAATCGCCTGGTGCTGTTCAAAACTACGACTGCAATGAGTTTAATATAGTATAACCCTTAACATCTCATCATTCTAAAATAACCACATTGACACAAAGTACTATAGTTATAGAGGAATATAACCTCATCGTGGAAGTATAGCCTTCATACTCGAAAATAGCCTGCACAACTTGGTAGATAGGTTAGGTTAGGTTACTAGGTAGGTAGGGGCCAAAATTAAAATAGGCTAAACTTTTTCGGGCCGCAGATTTTAAGTAATGGTACAATTATTAATGATTATAAAAAAGGGACATTGCAATTAATAAATAATATCGATCAATTACACTTATTACTTAAGATTTTTATTTACCATGTGTTCACATCAGTGTTGCAAAAAAAATTACTTTGCTAAGCGGCATAAGGTTGAAAACATTTTTCAGGTTTTCTTACTGTTTACAATTGATGAGACGTATTACACTTCTTATCAGCAATCAGTTTCTCGTACTCCGGAACCATGTTTGAAATAGATGTTTTCAAAATATTTCCAAACACTGAAGTGCAATTACCTCTAGTTGTAAATGTACGGGAGTTCCTGTGTATCCACAGAGAAAGGATCTCTAATTAATTTCGATGTCACCAATATGTTTACACAAATACCTCTTCGTGAGTGTATTCCTTTGTTCAATAATATTTTTATTAACAAACATGTTGAATTCACCGAACGAAATGAGTTGAGTCAATTGTTCGAACTTTGCATTTATCAAAATTATCTTATTTAAAAAAACATTATCGTCAGGAAGACGGTTTACCAACGGGAAGTCCAATTTCACCATTTTTAGCTAATATATTTATGGAACATTTAGAAAATCGAATTTTTGAATCAAGTCAATCTTCGAAAATTATAGTTTGGTTCCGTTACGTTAATGATGTATTAGCATGTTTTAATAGTTAATTTGACTATATTGGTGATTTCTTAACGTTTATTAATACTCCACGTTCAACAATAAATTTTTTTAATTAACTAAAAATTATTAAATAAATTAATTATTACGACTTCAACATAAAAATTAATTTTAAAAACAAACTCGCATACTCTATTTATAGAAAGCTGACACAAACAGATATCACAAACTACAGGACTCATGTCCCCATGAAATACAAAAATTAGCAGCCTGTAGGTTCTTGATATACAGAGCTCTAAGAATGCCTCTAAATAAAAATGATTACACCAAAGAGATTTCGATTATTAAACAAACTGCACACAGTAATGGATACAACACAAAACTGATTCACACACTAATACTAATGATTATAAATTCGCAAATTAAAATATATATTCAAAAGACCACTCTGAAAATATTAAACATAATTCAGTTCCTTATTTCCGTAATATATCGGAAAAAAATGCTAGAATTAAATCAAAACAAATACATCTAAAGTAATTTATAAAACAGCAAAATACACTTTCAACACCTTATACAACGCAGAGCAACCCTCTGCTTCCTTTGTCCACCATTTCACAAAGTCCGCCAAAAACTTTAACATTATAATCAAAACATTTCCACAGAAACTGCTCACAAAGAAATACAGAACTAAGTGTCTAACCTTGGAGATAGCGCCTAATACTAGGCTTATCCCCTTTTTCTTTTACATTTTCTAAATTTTTCGCGAACCGCCGGAAATCCTTTGGTAAGTGGCCCACGGGACGTACGTTATGCAGCTCTGCTTTAAAATACCTGTAGAAATCATGCTCATTTATGTCCGGAGTGCGGTATACTTTAATTGTACCCCAAAGAATAAAGTCTACTGGAGTGAACCTATTGGTGGCCATACATGCACTACTCCTCTATCAATCCAATTTCCTCCAAATACATTTTTTAAATAACTCCTAAGGATTCAACTGCAGTGAGCGTACAGCCAACATGGTGGTATCATCTTTTTTTACATTGGGTTCTACATCTTCCAACATCCCGGCTTTTTTTTTTTTTTTAATCGTGGAGTTGCCATAGCAACTCCACGATTCTCATCCCACCCCGCTTACCTCGGATCAGCGCGCGTAGCGCTATACACGAGTCTAACATGCCCCACCCTTGAAAAACCCCCCAACTATGCTACCGAGTCGCTCCCGCTGCTCCCGAATTAATTAAAATTCGGGCCACAACGGGAGTCGAACTCGGGTCAACCGGTTGCGAAGCGGACTCTCGCCCACTGCGCCACTCGGTCGCCTCCAACATCCCGGCTAAAATGTTTTGTTCAAAATTTCAAGTAACGTTATCTACTTTAGTTTTAAGGGAAGAAGTGCGGCGCTATAATGTAGTTACCTAGTACGTCACTACAAACACTTACACAAAAAAAAATTATTTGAAAATGGGTAACACGTATCTACAGATTCCCTTGTACGCAGTAGTGCGAGTTATGCCTAATCATTTCAGCATTGTTTAAAAATGTAGTCTTACTAAGCAATACACAATTTCAAAAAGATGAATCCAAAAGAAGGCGATTCTGAAGTAAATTACAAAATTGCAATTTTCTCTGAGGGTCATTTCATACAGTTGGTGCACCGAGTAACGTGATAGGAATTTGCCTTCGAAATTCTTCTAACTGAAGTTCAATTAATGATCATATGTGTACTTAGATCTCATTAACTTACATGAGGATTCTCATTTTCTGCTCCTAAAACTGCTGGTTCATGTTCAATGTTCGTAATCGTTCTGGGCCTACATCTTCTGATATTAACAAATTCTCATGCGTTTCTTGAAAACGTTTCAAAGCGTCTAAATATTTTTCAAGCGGTGGTCTTCTACTTAGATAGCGCCTGATATATACATTTTGGACTGTAACTTAAAATTTAAATTTTTAGTATTATCATAAGCAGAACAACTCAGCTGGTCCACCCTATATTACTAAACGACGATGAAATTGAGCGTAAACAAAAATCAATAATTATATCGCCGCTTTCGTATTATGATCAATTTCTTTTTAATTGTAATGCCATTAGAAAATTAGTAGCAACTTGTAAGTTACTCCAGTTTAATCCATAAAGTGATAGTAATTATATAAGCTTTACCATATGTACTACGTCGTTAGCCAGGATATAGTTATTTATAGATATGCCAACGTTACAGAAATTTATTGCTCCGTGAAAGTATCTAATTAGAATAGAATATCTTCAGTTAAAAATTCAGTTTTCATTTAAAGACGATTACAAGGGAAATAAAAGCAGCAAACGGTTATATGTAGTGAACATTAGAAATCTTAAAATTTCAAATAGGTGTTATAACACGTTAACAACGGCCTATTTTCGAGAACGTGTTAATGTCGCTATGTCTTAAAACTTAAGAGAAACTTGGCTATTGTCACATGTACGAGGAGGAAACATAAAACCTTTAAAGTGAAATAAATACGATTCATTTGTTTAAAAGCACGTAAATCAAACAACGGCCTAGGAATTGGGGAATGTATATATTTTATTAATATACCTAAAACAAAAGTCTGGCATGTCACGTCCAATTCAACTTCGGGAACTTCAAATTACTAATTTAGTTTACAAGAGAATACCACTGGAAGCCTGCAGGTATATAGCTAACAGGAAGATGTGGGCAGACCAAAAAAGCGGAGGTCAGATCAATAAATACTATATCGGAACAGGCCGAAAGACCTAAACCTTGTGAGGAGAAAAAGAAGTTTAATTAATTATATGTGCAAAATAAACAGTCGAGGACTTTTTTCTAATTCAATCGTATATGTAAAGCGGAAAACATGGAGAAAACGAAAAAGGGTCTTAACCCATAGATTTATGCTTGTAAGAGATGAAAGTAATGTTTGAAATTTATTCTGTATCATTAGAGAGCAAATGTTATTAACAAGATATCGTTTATAAAGGCTATAAAACCAGATGAAGTTTGAATACGGTAAAGGTAATATGAGCAAAACAAATTTCATATAGAATATTGCTAACGGAAGAATAATTCTAAAATCTTTGAGAAAATTTTGCAATAAAATCAAAGTTAATTATACTAAATACACTGTACTATCAAAAATGTATCACACTTCAATAATTATGAGATTGCATTAGCATAGTTAAAAGTTAGGTTAGGATGCTATACATGCACATGCGCACTTAACGGTTAAGGTACGACGGGAGTTTTCATTTTTATCGCCACCCTGTATATATTTGGCAAATAAAGTATAAGTAAGCGCAAAGCGTTATGTATTACTACGTACAGTACAAGAAGCTCTTTGTGTAAATAGTAACATGAACATGGTCAAAAATGTTTGTTTTTTCGCAGTATATCTTAGTTTTCTCTAAACAAATGTAATTTGAAATTTATTAACTAAGCATTTACAGTGCGGTCGTAAAATGCCCTCCCGCCCTACTAACTTTTGAACAACTTGATAGAACTTCAGAAAATTTTGTGTACTGTCATGGGAAGCCAAATACTACTTTCTAGCTCATATTTCAATTTTATAACTTTCAAAATGGCAGCTAGGCGTCGTCTTGAATTATTTTTTTAAATGGCAATGGGTCGAGTGTCGCCTCATTTGAAAGGTATTTTAATTCAACGTCTGACGCTTGAGTTTCATAAAAAACATATTCATCCAGAAAAAAATGACAGATGATTGAATATAACAAGTTTATGGAAAGAAGAAGACACTGGGAAAATTTTCCGATATGCGGTCCGGATATGTTGTTGGCGTCGTCGAAGACAAGTGCTCCTCATGGCACTTTTCCGTAGCTCGTACCGTTCGGCCGCCAGGGACGTCCAAAGTCGAAACACGAATCGACGTTCAGCATGTATCTACGTCATCGTAGCGGGTCGGTCACGAGCTCAATCTTTTCGCATAAATACGGTGCATCGACGACCAGCGAAGGCGGTTCTAACATCCCCGAAGGGGGCGCGGCGGACGCCGAAACGTCGAAAAAAACGTAAAAATCGGTATAAAAATATAGCCGGCGTCCCCCGCGCCCCCTTCGGGGATGCTAGAACCGGCCGTTGATGCACCGTACTTATGCGAGCAAATTGAGCTCGCAACCGACCCGCTGCGATGACGTGGACAGGCGCTGGGCGTCGAATCGTGTTTCGACTTTGGACACCCCTGGCGGCCAAACTGTATGCGCTACGGGAAAGTACCGCAAATCGCAAAATTTTCCTGGTGCCTTCGTTTTCCGTAAACTTGTTATTTTCAATCATCTGTCATTGTTTTCGGGATGAATATGTTTTTATGAAACTCAAGAATCAGACACAGAATATATATATACCTTTCAAATGAGTTATCACTCGACCCCCACTGCCATTTAAAAAATAGTTCAATATGGCGCCTAACCGCCATTTTGAAAGTTATAAAATATAAAAAGTAGTATTTAGTCTCCCATTAAAGCACCCAAAATTTTGTAAAGAAATATCAAGTCGTTCAAACGTTAGTAGGTGTGGAGGGCATTTTACGACCGCACTGTATGTTATTACAACAAGTATATTTTAATTGAAATAAATAATTAAATTCCAGTTAACCACATCAAAGAGAGTGACATTATAAATTCTGCTTCTGTTTCGCTACATTAGTATTTTAAAATACTGAAACCGCTAAAGTTGTATATAAAATAGTCATAAAAAATGTTTACATCCTTAGAATTTCTACATTAAATTCGAACCATCATAACAGCCGACTGACTACGGATTTATTTAGTTGACAAATTGAATGATACCATGTAATTCAGAGAACATGATCTATAAAAATATGAAAGAATAACAAATATCAGTAAATATCGGAGGTCTTTAAAATTAAGTGCAGATCTTGTATTGTAAAATTGTCGACCGTAAGTTTCACTTGTAATATTCCATATAAAGCCTAATTTAAAATTATCTTTAATCAGTACTTATATTATATTCACACTCCTTTGGAAAATCACGGTGCAAACACGCCTCAGCATTAAACCTTTAACATGCGCTATTGATATCCAAAATATTTAAGCTGCATAACAGATACTTTTGCTCTCTAATTCAACTACAATTATATTAAAATCAGATTTACGGCTATTTTTATATTTTAAACTACACTTTCCCCTTATTGAAAAGTGGAAATCTTTTATTTGCAGCCTACACACGAAAATTGTACTAACACTGCTACATATTTCATATGTATTTTTAGCACTGTTGTATAGCTTGGTTATTTCATCTCTTATAATACACTCTTCACACCCTAAAAAGTGCATATTTGAGATAATAGTTATGTATGGTACAAGTAAATGAGAGACATTTTATCCATGAAAACGATAAAATCAGTCTTCTAGTACCAGGGGGTATTGATAAGTACTTGTCCTACCATCTAAAACGCCGCAATATTTCCAAACAAAATTGTATTTATTCAAGATAATCTCCTTTAAGACTTATACATTTCGCAGAAAATTTATTTAAGTAATTCTAAACTATTTAAAATAAAATCTTTGTCTTGGTCTGCAAACCACTCCTCAACGGCACATATGGCTTCGTCATTTGTCGAAAATCTTTTAGATTTCAAATGTTTTTTGAGTTTTGGGTTAACCAATTTAAAGCCAATTTTATCAATTTTTTGCAGTACAATCAACGACTTGTGAACAGGTGCGTTGTCTTTCAAAAAGAGCACACCCCTGGCAAGTTTTCCGCGGCGTTTTTCCACAATTTTCTTAGGTAATTTAGTTAGCAACTCAGTATATGCTCCCGTGATAGTTCTACCCCGTTCCAGATAATTTATCAGAATTATCCCATCTTTGTCCCAGAAAACTGAAGCAAGAATCTTGCCAGCCGATTTTTGAACACGGAATTTTTTGGGTCGTGGAGAACCAACATGCTTCCACTGTTCGGATGTCTGCTCTTTAGTCTCTGCATCATAGTGATGAATCCACGTTTCATCCACAGTAACAACACGATCCAAACAGTGTGAGGAATCTTCTGCAAAACGGCGGCAGATTCCTTTGCGTTGTTACTCGAACGCGCTTCTGATCAACGTTCAAGCATCTTGGAGTCCATTTGGCCGAAAGCATTCTCATACCCAAGTCATGATGAATAATGTGACACATACGTTCATAGTAAATGTGCAACGCTTCTCCAATATTCTTAATCCCAATACGTCGATTTTCTAAAATCATATCATGGACAGAATCAATGTTATCCGGAGTGGTCACAGAAATTGGTCTTCCAGGGCGGTGCTTATCTTTCACATCTGATCTTCCTCTTTTATATTTCGCAACCCAGTTTTAATAGTAGCGTATGAAGGACACTGATCACCTAGGGTTTCTACGATATCAGCAAAGATTTCGTTGCCCGATAACCATTTCAAAAATAAATACTTAGTAACTGACCAAAACTCGATTATTTCAAATTCTATCTTTTTCTCAGACAAGTTGTTTTCAAAAATTCACAGTTTGATCACCGTTCAACTTATGAATGTGAAACTTTGACAACTTATTTATAAAACATCATAGTTGTAACCATAGCAACCGTATTCACCTTTATTTACTAGAAACTTTCTAGGCTAACTAGATATCAATACCTCCTCGTATAATTATAAAAGCATGCCAGATTTGAAATAAAATTGTTATTTTATTCACTAGTGAATAAAGTAACATTTTATTCGACCCCATCATTAAAATGTTACTTTACCATGAAGATTTTAATAGATAAAACACAGCTTTGCAAGTAGGCATTGAAGAAAGATATTTATCAGAATAAGAAAGTTTGGCGTTCCACTAAAATGAATAATAGATTAATGCAAAGCGATAATAATATACATATTATCCGAAAAAGCAACCAGAGGAATGCACAAATATAAAACATATAAGGTTTTTCAATCTATAATGGAAAAAATTACAAGAATGCAAATAAATATATACAAAGTGCTGCAGTAAACCAATCAATTAATTTTAACAACGAAATAAACGTTTAGTAATAATATTTTAAAAAACGTGGAAAATAAAAGTCGAACCAACCCAGCCCGTTAATGCGCTACCACTGGCTAGGCTAGGCGTTTAAACTGTATTTATTTCCTTTCCGAAAAATTTAAAAAGGTTTTTTTTCTATATTTTTTTCTATTGATTTTTTTCCTATTCCGAACAACTTACACGAATATATCTACTAAAACTATATTAACAATTTTACAAGCACGCTCAATATAAGTAACGTTATCGTAGCTCGAACCAAAATGAGTGCTACGCTAGCTATCCCTTGCAGTAATCAACTCAAAAACTGTATTACGTTTTCGGAAGTTTAACTTTGATATTGCAAGTTACAAATTGAACAAATGTCTCTGCGAGATGGCGCAATTAGATTTATAAGTTTCCTAATGTTAAAAACGGGAATGCGAGGTATGCAGTCACTGTTACAACTGAAATTGGAAAATTAACGATAATGGCCGTTCGTGCTGTAATAATTCTAACTAGGACTTCCCGTTTATACTGAACTTTTCACTTTTCGTTGGTGATGCGTTTTTTTTACAAAACGTTTGAACGTTAATTTTCCCCTTAAATGAGTTGTGTTGTTGCAACACATCAGCTTTAAAATGTGACCAGTAATTTTGACAACTTAACCATATCAAGCTTTTTAAAATAACTAGTAGTATAGATTTAGATGCAAAAGTGTTTAAGAATAAAATTGTAATTAAATTTTCTTCCGGATAAGACGGTAACTCGAAGTTAGAACAGTGCAAACATGAAGGAGTAATTTGCTTTATGTAAAACTACACTTTAGTGTCTTGCATCATTACTACAAAAGAACATACACAAATTTTATGTAAGAAGTTATTGATTTTCAGATACATTTAATAAACGACATTCTCAATTTCACGTCGGAAACTATATTTCCACCGTGATCCTACAATATTATTAACTGAAAGTACCTACTTCTTTTTGCACTGATGAAGAAAACATTTACCTCACTGAGCATTTCATACATTTTTAAATAATTTCTATTAACAACCATGTATGTAACCCTGGTAGAAGAGTGACACATCAATTATCTAACAATCTAATAAATTTATTTTTTCACTACTAGTAATATGGCGTAGCATTATGGCACATAATAGAATGCTGTGAAATTCAATTTTTCTACCTCGGACAAGTAAATAATTTTTCATTATTGACCACTGGTGAATAATGAATAAATTTATATTTTTTGATAACCCTGTGACAGTTTTAAAGAAACAGTTGGACTATTGAGGGAGAAATTTTCTTTGGGGCTACGTGAAGGAAAAAGTCTACGCTAATGGCCCACAAACAATTCAGACTCTCAAAGAAAATATTCGAGTCGTTATTGGTCAAATAGATCCACAGTTGTGCGAAAATGTGATGCAAAACTTTCTCAAAAGAATAGCCAGTTGCAGAAAAAGCCGAGGTGGCTATTTACCAAATATCATCTTCCATAATTAATCGTGGAGTTTGTACTTTGGTTTGAAATAAATATTTTGGGTCTACTTCATAAAAATATATTGTATTCAAATAATTGAAAATGGGACCTCGTAAGGGAAAACCCTTTATTTCCAATACCTACTACTTCTAAAGCTATGTATTACTCATTAAAATCTCCATGGCAATGTAACATTTTAATGAAGAGGATGGATATTACTTTAATCACTAGTGAATAAAATAAGAATTTTATTTCAAATATTCCATGACAATAACAAAATACATATGTGTACCTTGGTTACTATCACACAACTAGACAATATATTTACTAATTTAAATTTCTTTATGAATTTATAAATCTTAGTTGTACGAAAGTATGGTTCATCATTTATTGTCCCTGATATAGAAGCAAATGGCGTAAACATTTGAAACAATTTTATTTCTCATCAGAATCCTTTAAAACATTAATACACTTAGTATAATGATGATGCAGAGCTTGAATGCCTTTAGAAAAAATTCTTAGTGCTGCACTGCAAACCACTCAGTTACAGCAGCCATCACTTCTTCATCGTCCGAAAAATGAGTTTCCCGTAAATGTTCTTTTAATTTGGGGAACAGGTGAAAGTAACTGGGGGCTAAATCTGGCGATCTGGGTTGTTCTAAATTTAAATCCAGCACTATGAATAGTAGCCAAAGAAACACAGCTTTTGTGAGGGGGAGCGTTGTCTTGGTGAAACACAACGACGCTTTTTATGCTTTTGGTGTGAGTTTTGCGTAACAGTCTCCAGTTATTGTGTGACAACGTGGTAAGCAATCAACAAGAAGAACACCCCCAGAATCCAAAAACACTGCGGCCATTACCTTTCTGGTCGATGAAATCACACACAACTTTCGTGGGGGCTGGGAACCACAATGCCGCAATTCCATACTCTGTCGTTTTGATGCCGGATCAAAGCAGTAGACCCAAGTTTCATCTAAAGTTACAAATCTTTCCAAAAATCCATCCAAATAAGTTTCCATTAATTTCCAATTGCTCGCAGTAGTGAGAAACTTGATCAAGTGACACCATTTTTGGAATACATCGTGCGTATACTTTTTCAAACCCATTTCTCGTTCAAAATTTTCTCACCGCTTCCAACGGAAAAACCAAATATCCCAGCTATATATTTGACCGTAATTCTCCGATCACTCATTACCATATCATGGACCAAATTAATATTTTCTTGAGTTGCAGCAGTTTGTGGTGGTCAAATACCTGGTGCATGTTGACACCACTTCCTTCCTAATTTGAAATCCCGCACCAATTCTTAAATACGTGATATAACAGAGTAAAATCACCTAACACTCCGAACGTGTCATTATAAATTTCCTGCGGGGATAAACCCTTCTTAAAAAGATTTATTATCAAAGCCCTTGTCTTGAATTTTGCCATTTCAATAAAATGACCAACAACACAATAATATTAGATGTATAACTTTTATAAACAAGAAGATAGGCACCTGCAACTTGGCATATATTAACGTCAATAACGTTTCTAGGAAAAAAATTATCTATTTGTCGGTCAATGCCTTCCATGTTAGAGACAATAATTAATGAACCATCCTCGTATAATTAAGTGTAAATAATGGAACAAAATTTATATGCCGCACGTGAATAAAGAGAATTTACCCATTCGGGGAAATTAGCTTACGAGAAGAAGTCGAGTCGAATTTTTCCCCCCTTAGATAAAATATCCCTTTATTCACTTTGTCATACATAACTATTGACTTCTGTTATATAGTGTGACATAAAAGCCAACCAATTAATATCAAGATGATAATGTAATGTAATTCGTATGGCCGCGGTAAGACCTGCTGTCAGAGTTTTCAGGTCACACTAGCTCCTCTGACATGGCCTAATGATTACCACCTGAGTGGTACCCAGGACTGATGGCTTTGACGTACCATCCGAAGCACGGCCAGTTGCTGTTGTGCACTAAACCCCATTCCTGTAGTAACCTGAGCCTGCGTTGCTTAACGTTGGTGATCGTTTGACAGACATCACCAGCATTTGGTTGAGCTACCCACAAGACGGTGTGATCCAAAGAAGCGTCTTCTTAATTAAATTTTTTACAAAACCATGAACCTTCAAAATACCACCACATACACGTCTTATTATATTACTACTTATTTATTATGTACTTAACGTGATAAATTTTAACCAACTACAAAACAGGTTTTCTTGCCAGAGCGTCCTCATTTATAACAAACTTCTATTACATTGATAGGTCATCTAAACAATGTCAAAAAGTTTGGTTTAGCGAAAATTAGTAAGAAAATAGTCTAACACGACCTAAAATTTTATATTGTATATGCCAAACGAATATACCAAGCCTGATCAAATAAGACAGTGAATGACCGTGCTCAAGCTAGCCAAGAATTGGCTAGCCTCTGAGATGGAGCGTGTTAATATAACATTCCTTAAGCCTAACAGATCATATTTAGATCGGTTCACAATTGTCAGTTGTGGCTGTACTTTCTGTGAGACAGTGCTTCGTAAAACTGGATCATGTAATTATATTGTAAACGGGAGAAGAATGTATCAGATACTCATACATTCTTGGTAAATATTTCTAGAAATGAAGCTGTCACCCTATTGTATATAAGTGATTTGAACGATTTCCTGATCGTGTTTTGTTATTACGTTGTGCGCTCATCCACCGTACTAACCTGATCTCGTATCCTGCAACCTCTGGTTCTTCTCAAAAGTATAATTAATATTAAAATGTTTCGATTTAAACCTAGAAATTCAAGCGGCAATGACAGAGCGCTCAAAAGAAATCTTCTTCTTCTTCCTCCATCATCCTTATACCCTTAAGGGCGTCGGATTATTTCTTCTAAATGGTTACCCATTTTTTCCATCTTTTCCGATCCAGTGCTAGTATTTTTATTTCTGCTTTAGTCTTCCCTCTCTTTTTACCTATTTCTGCTATTCTTGGTACCCAGCTCTTTCTGGGTTTCCTATTCTTCTTTCTCCAGTTCAAGCAACTAATTGTTGGAATAGCTTCTAGAAATATCAAGAATGTTGGAATGCCTATGGGATGAACCAAAGAGACCATTCTCAAAGAAATACATACATATTCAGAATTTTCTTAAAAAAATGTATTCGTTTATTCACAGTACTATTTGATTACACCTCGTAGCTTAAACCTTTTGTTTCACCTAATCTATTTTCATCGGATTTTATTTATATAAAATTAGATGGTATTATTATATTTCTGATAGGTATTTACATCATTCGTCAGTAAAGTTTGCAATCTCAGCTTCACATCTATTCGACAAAGCGACCTACATGTTTGCAAGAATAATTCTGCAGTAAAAACTTTTTAAATCATTTCTATTTTGCAAATTTCAGTTTCTGCTACCATTTTGATAATAATTGAAATTGAAATAATTAATTTAGTAATAGCAGTACTAAAGAAATACAGTCGTAAATTGCAAAATTCTGCAAATGTGATATTTAGCACCCTTATTTGCTATCGGGATTTCATTAAATCAGTTTCGTTCAATATTTTTGCTATGCAAACCGCTTTGTATGGAAAAAACCCAATCTAATCCATCTAAGCCATGTCTGGAATAAATATCAAATAAATTTAGATTTAAAAATTAGGTTCGGATACCTGCTCCTAAATGATTGATTATCTCCTACTTAAAGAAATTGCTAAATTAAACACAGAAACTGACATTTGTTATATTTTGCCTAGATTTCACAACGATGTATTCGTAATATTACATAATTTGTTTAACTACCAACTTGTAAATTACTGCAGAAACAAAACATTGCCGCCACATTTATTGCCTAAATAAAAATCGACGGACATTTACAGCAGCTTTTATTCTCAGATTTAACGCAGCTACTTGATTGCACCCTAAAGAATTAAGAGCTTTGTTGGACTAGCTCAATATTTCGGTAAGTCACCATTTATTTTCTGCAACTGTTAAAGGAGATGTACATATTGTTGGTTCCATTGAACTTCTAATCTTCTACGGTACACCCATCCGAGGTGGATAATAGCAACAAAATTCGCTAACGGAGGATCCAAGTTATCGAAATTTAGAAACGCGTTAAAAAGCTGTTCATTCCACAATAACTTTTAGCTTGTTACAATAATATGTTTTTTGCGGATACGGTATACAGTCTCTTATAATTAATAGTGCCGGTGCAATTGATACTTATCAGTCCTCAAAATATTATTATTTGAAATTTATAGTAATAGTAATAAAACAGTGTCCTCGGTATTATTGTTTATTTACGAGGGGAACTCAAAAATTTATCTACCTAGCCATAAAACAAAAGAGACATAAAAATGATTTTAAATGAATTTTATTTTTTAATATAACATCCATCTACATCAACGGACTTATGCCATCTGTGCGGGAGTTGGTTTATACCTTCGGAACAAAATTCCTTTGGCTGACTAGCGAAGTAGTCATCGACGTTTCAGTTCGTTATCTGAGTAAAATCTTGGTCCTCTTAAATATATCTTCAGTTTTCTAAACAGATAAAAATCAGATGGTGCGAAATCTGGGCTGTAAGGTGGGTGATCAATCTCCTAAACCCCCAATCCTCTAAAACAGACACGACTTTTCGAACCTCATGAACTTGTGCATTGTCATCCAAAAAATATGCCTTTCTGATGCAAATGTTGGCGTTTTTTCATAAATAGCGTTTCTTAGATTTTTTTAGGGTATTGGCAGAAGTTTCTCCAGGAAGAAAAGCCGCCACTTAACATATATTCAACCGACTATATTCCCTCCATGTCCCAGAAAATTGGGTCCATTAACTTCCCAAAAAAATGTGGGGGGTGGAGAACGCTTATAGACCAATTGCATGTATTCTTGTTTCCTCTCCGCATTCTAGTAATGAACCAAGTTTGGTCACCAGTCACCATTCGTGAGAGAAACTCTGAATCCTTCTCTAAAGTGGATAAATATTGGTCGCAAATTTGTTGTCGGTGCAATTTTTGTTGCGTAATCAGGAGCCTTGGAATCCACCGCACTGACGCCTTACTCAAGCCTAAATTATCGTGTAAAATGGTAATGACGCTTCCCTCAGAGATTCCTAATTCTGAAGATATAGGTGCAACTTCCAACCGTCGATCCTCCAGCACCATAGCCTCAACGTTCTTTCTTTCTTCATTAGTCGCATCTGACGGTCTGCCCGATCTTGAGTCATCTTCAAAGGATTCTCGTCCCCAACGAAATTGTTTACATCAAAATGTAGCCTGGTAATAAGACAGAGCATCTTCTCTGCAGACCGCCATTTTTCTGTCATAAATAGTTTTTGGCCCGTTCCCTTCTTGTGAAGAATTTGATTACACCTCTATAACATTCATTATTAAACAACTGAACACAATATTTTTGAAAGGCGTGTGCACATCTGAAAAACTGCATATTCAACTGTCAAAAACTTGTGAAAATATAACAATAATAGCATAGGCTGCTTAGCCATTGTTTTCATGGCTAGGTAGATAAGTATTTGAGTTCCCCTCGTATCTATTTATTTGTATTTCCTCTATCAACGCAGTAATATTTGCGGGGTACAACTGCAGTGGTACAATTTTTTTTATGTAGTGCAGCTTTGTTTCGTTTTTAATACACCGGCATATATGAAATATTATTAAAATCGAACTAGCCCTTCAAGAGTCACAGGAAAATGACTAAACAAATGAGACGTTTAACAAATGTCAAGAAACGCTAAATTACTGACTGCATGCGTGTGTGTGGACATTCTTAAATGTATATCACACACATTTTTAAACTCAGCAATTGTGTGCTTATACAGAAGCAACAACAGTAGCAATTAACCATGTAAATTCACAGTGCCACATAGTATTTATTTTTTAGGACTAATTGCTCATTAATTCGAGTAAAATAAAAGGAAAATATCAGGGTTCATATTATAGCAATATGATATATTTTTTGTTAAATATCACCAAAAAGGCAGGAACAGCAAACAAAATGAACACAATGCAATATGTTAAATGCAAATGTATTTGCCACAGGTCTACAGGCGTTGGTTGTTAGTAATTTCACAAACTAACCAACATAAAAACGAAGAGTACTAGTAGCTAGTATGCAACGTTTATTAAATTAATTAATTGGTATAATTTCTTTTATAAGCCCCTAGGAAGAAGCGAAGGCTATTACTGATATAATAAACCGCTTTATTGAAAGCTAGAAATGCTGTCTAATTTACCAACACAACCATCAATATAGTCCGGTTAAAGCAGATAAATGGTAATAACTGAACTTTGGGCGCAAGTACTTAGTTCCCTAATTTATTTTAAAATAAATTTAAGCTTAACTGTATTGCTGCTGAAAAAAATTGTACGTCAAATAAATTAGAGAATCTTACGCCCCATTAGATTTGCAATTCTAATACGACAGCACACCGACGTTCTCGATTCGTTTTATCAATTTTTTTCTTAAAATGTTAAATTTGCACTTGGCTTGGTGATCATTTAGTGTGAAACGCCCAATAGTCATCCAATAATCATATACACGTGCTTTGTAAGTAAATAATACGTAATAAAGGAGCACTGATCTATTTCTCCAATTCTCTACAAGGTAGTGGGTGGTATCGGTGTCCCTTTAAATACCTTATCGCACCTGTAACGAATTCATATTTTATTTAAATAGCATAGGTATCTACTACAAATATTAAATCCTATGCTATTAAAAATAAATTACGAACAATAAGCCAACTTTATTCCACACAATTTCAGCATTTGGTGTAATTTAAACGGCCTTAATCCTTAGTCATTAAAGGCACATAGTGGAATTTAAAAGTAAAAGCTTAGAGTAATTTATGTGTGGTAAACATCACTTTATATTCGTAATGTTTTATTTAAACTTTATAAATTGCAACTCTCATTCTAAACATGCGTATGGTGCAGCAACAACCCGCTTATTACGTTAAGAAATTGAATTGAAAGCCTTCCAATTTATCAAATACACTGGAATTGAAAACAATGGCAGCTGCAGTCTGTATAAATAATGCATGCATTCATGGACGAAGCTTCAGACGTGTCGAATTAATATTTAACTAGATGAACCTTATAATTCCTGCAATACTTTCTGTAGAAGAATAATAAGTAATCTGTGTAAAGACGTGTTATGTTATGAAGAATGTTCAGTGTGTGTATTTTTTGTATTCAACTGATAGGTCTCTAGTGATTTTAAGTTAAACCAAAGAGCATACAATTATTATAATAATAATTATCGTGTTGCCACATAAACCGGATGATTCAAGGAATAGTGCAACAAACCTACCATTTAAAAAATAGGCAACCCAAAATACACATCACAATGTACTGTTTAGATATTTCTTCTAATTTACATTTTCATATTTCAGCACTCTCTATTTTTTATCCTTCACTTCCAGTGATGAAAAGAGTGTTTTAAAGTATTTTTTGTCGACGACGATTATTTAACATAATTTATTAATAGGGTAAGGAATAAAAGATTTTTAGTAGTTTTTCACATTATGCGATTTCCGTTTTTTTGCTCATATTTTTGAAAGAAGAGACATACATATTTGTATATTTATTTCGAAAACTTTTTATTATTTAAATTAGGTATACCATCTATAAAGTTATGTGGGATTCTATCATTACGATAAATATTTGAACATTTAAATTCACAGTTATGATTACTTAATAATTTCACACACTTGGTTATATTCTGTGGCTTCTTACCGAGGTACTCAAATAATGGTGTTCGGTAGCTTAGCCGTTTGTCCAGTAGCGGATTTACGATTTTGCCGCCTGTAGGCTGACATAGTCGTCTGATTGCCGTTTTAAAGTGACGTCATAATTTGTTGTCCTTGTTTTACTTTAGTAAACCAGGAAAAACATAAAAATAAATAATAAAATAAAAAGATAGTATAATTATTATTTTTAAAATTAGTTCTGACACAGTCACAAAAATACATAACTGTCTTTACATAATTTTGAATATTTGAATATGTTGTGCCCATTACTGTTCTCCATAAGTTTTCTGTCTCTGTTTATTACCTACATCTTGTTATTGTCTGTTTAAATTTCGTATATAGTATTTATAAAGTTTCGTTCTAAAATGCCGAGATTTATTAATCCCAACAGTTGATTTTGAATGTTTCGCAATTTTTTTAAGAGAAGAGCAAAATATTACTGAGAGAGGAAAGATTAATTTCACCTTCAAAAGCTATTTATCGCGCTTCCTTGGCTTTAAGAGTATTAGATTTATATCCTGGAAAAGCGTGGTATGAAAACAGATAATGTTTATGAACAAAATATGTCACTGAATATGAGAGCAGCATAAACGCAAGTATCACCTACGTTGAAGAACTTCATAAGAGATGTAGTATACAAAATGTATGCCACCAAGGAACACGTAACAATACAACGTTACACAAACACACGATTGAAGAATACCAGGAGATTTTATATTTTCTACTTCAGCATTATACAAATGGTGTAAAGAAATAAGTTTCAAATGGAAAAAGTCGTGCAATAGATACAACCAATTGCTCATCGAAAAACCCGATCTATAGCTTAAGAGGACCGCATTTCTTAACGAATATGTGCAAAATCAAAAACTAGTGACACCGCTGTACCCAGTATTTCTGAAAACTTGCATTTTCAGTAAACGGTCGCACGAAAATAGTTGGCACGATTGCACTTTGGCAACAGCATCCAAGGCAGCTGGAGACATATACACGTACATAATTCTTCATGCAGTTAGTAACGAGGGTTTTGTAAAAGACGCGTCATTAGTGTTCAAAAATAGAACATAGAGAATTTTGAAATACCTACAAAATCCTGATTTAAGAGATTAATGTCATGGCTAATAAGCAAAATTATAGATTATTCCGAAAAAGCAATAAAAGACGAAATTTGGAATGTTGTAGTTCTTCGACGAAGAGCAAAAACTACCACCTAGATGAATATGTCATAATTTCATTATAAAATATTACGGTTCCGCAATACCACTGCCAAGTGAAATGGTATTGTCAGATTGTAAAAGAAAATATGAACAAGCAATCGGTGCAATCAGGTCCTAGCCCGAATATGTTATAACAACTTGGAGCAGAGTGTTTACAGGAGTAGGTGGAGAGAAATAGGAAGCTTACGTTAATAAAGGAAAAAAGTTATTGATTCGACGTGGACTGTTGAAGATCGAGAAGATCTCTTTGATATTCCAACCCTTCATTATTACTATTGAAAGCTCCGAAAGTTATTCTGACGAAATTTCTTGAGTTTTTAATAATTCTTACAGTGTACGTTGCCTAACTTTGGAATGTAACAATCACAGATTACATGATTATTATAGTTATTGCTTATTGTCATAAACAATATATAAATTCGAAAGCAAATATTTACTTCTTTAATCGATTGATGTTCAGTTTTTCAGAACAATTTATTTATTTATTTTGAGGAATTATTCTCCCTAGCAACTAGAAACCTCCTAGAAACAGTGATGTCACATGTTTACAGGTGTAATAAAAAACATACGTAAATATCAGCAAAATATGACGTCACTTTAAAAGGGTAATCAGACATATATTTTGCCGCCTAGTCTCGTTAATCATAACCAGCAGCGTAACTAAGAGTTTAGCGCCCTCGCCAAAGTATCAATTTGACGCCCCTCCCCTCGCGGTTATTTCAAATTTGTCTTTTCAAGTATTCGCGAATTTGGCACTTTTTGAATCTCTCTCGATGAGGCGCCCTTCGCAACTCTCCTTTGCCAATGCCCAGCTATTGAATATAAAAGGTAGGTAGTGTTTACTGAAAATACAGATGGAACGTAGTAATCCTTAATAATAAATAAATAAGACTTTATAAGAATTTTAATTTTTATTTAAATAGGGGGCGTGGCAGATGGCAATTTTCTATCGTATTTCAAAAGTTACGAACATTTCTAAAAATTATTAATTCGATCGGTCAAAAAATTTAACCACGCAGACGCACTGTAGCAATGTTTCCGATTCGAAAACTTTTCCGCCGAAAATTTTCCGGCGTAGGGTTCAGCCTACTTAGCCTCATGCGAAATCTGCTACTGTTTTTGTCTGCGCTTCTTTCATAATTTTTGCAGTCTTCTAGTTTAGTAGATGCTGAATAGTTATTGATGATCCACAGTCTTCATATATAGGCGTTGTTCATATATAAAGGGTTATTGATGGGTTATGACAGTATGACCAATTCTGAGTCTGGTTAATATAATTTTATCCGTTCTGCACCTTCTGTAAGACGTATTCCAGGCGCCTATCACTCTTTTAATTTATCTAAGCTTATTTCCTGATGCTTGCCCACTATTGTTGCCATTGTTGTAATACTTCTTCCGTGCAATAGTTTTTGAAATCTCCTGAAGTGCTTCAGATTTCCCGGTTGTTGCCATTTTTGCACCCTGTTCACCATTTCAAAAACTGTCCACATGTTATAAAAATATTTCACTTCAACTTCTGTGGTTGATTCCGGCCATAACGATTCTGTAGTCTCGCAAGTATCACGTAATATAAAATCAACTAAACAAAAACTACACGGCAATTACAAATAAGTAATTATACATAGTTAGAGGCGAAAACCAAAGCAAACGATGTAATAACCTAGTTCAGCATAATTACTGAAGTAAAATAAGGCTAAGAGGTTAGGAAACTACAATGTGGCGTTATTCTATACTTGAAGCTTCGCTCGGTTTTGAAAGATTGTTTCTCACAAACGAGGCTAAGCGAACTTCCCGTTTCCGCACTGCAAAAATTTCCCTTGTACTATAGAAAAAGGCAAATGTGTTTGGGAAAACCAAAAAAGTTGCTGGATTTGGATGTGTTAAATGTATGTAGAGTATTTTATTATAATAATGCAACTGTATGCTAAAAGTATTGTAAATCAACAAAAAAAGAATTTGTACACCATTAGCTATAATTAAATAAAAAAAAGGCTTGTTCTTCCGAAAAATAAAGTAACACTTCTTTATACCATACTTTGCAGATATCTTACGTTTTTAGGGGTTACTACAGATAACTTTAAGTTATATTTTACCTAACATTTTGATTTTAATGTATGAAAGTAAATTATATTCGTGGAAAAAATTAATACCATTTGCGGTCTGAATTAGCTAATGCTAAAACATGAATTTCATACTACTAAAAAGGCCCATTGTAGCAAACAATTACATTAAATAATTTTTTTTGTTGTATGTTCAATAGGCAGTAGGTACACTGTGTTTTTTGTTGGCTATGTTGGATATTTTATTGCCTCTACAAGAAAATCCTCATAGAAGTACAAGAGAATTAGCAGCAAATAATGACATTTCCCAATGGTCAGCTTTAAAGGTTTTAGAAAAACATAAATGGCATCCCTATAAAGTTCAATTAGTGCAAGAGCTTAACGAAGATGATCCCGATCGCAGAATAGAGTTCTGTGAGATAATGACGGAGCGATGTAATATTGACGACAATTTTTCCAATCGCATCATTTTTGCCGATGAAGCAACCTTTCTCCTTAATGGTATAGTGAATCGTTAGAATTGTCCATATTGGGCACCTGAAAATCCGCACTGGATGAATGAGACGCATACGCAATTTCCTCAAAAAGTCAACGTTTGCGCGGGAACTATAAGGGACAGAGTTCTAGGGCCATTTTTTATTGAAGGTTCATTGGCAGGTGTAAAGTATTTGTGTTTCTTAAAAAACGATTTATTTCCTGCTTTTGCGGTGCTTTATCCGAATAATGAAGATCCAGACCTACCAAGCAATGCGTTATGGTTTCAACAAGATTGTGCCCCGGCACATTTTGGTGTTGGTTTTAGGAATTATTTAAATGAAATTTTTCCTGGTAAATGGATAGGCAGAAGAAGAGCTGTTGAGTGGCCTCCGCGATCACCCGACCTCACTCCAATGGATTTATTCTTATGGGGCTATTTAAAAAGTAAGTTCTACATAAGCCGCCCACATACAGTACAAGAGTTAAAGCTAAGAATTCGCACAGAAATAAGATTAATTCCACCCGATACTTTGCATAAAGTTCCTGAAGATTTTTTTACAGACTTGGGTACTACCTTGCCCAAAATGGTGGTCAGTTTAGATTTAATTTTTTATTTTACATTTAATTTAATTGTTTTTTTTATTTTGGTATGTTTCGGTATCGTATTTCATAATAACTGCAATACCCGCAATGAAAAAGTAAGTAAACTACAAAATTATTGATTAAATTGATTGTTTTTCGATTTTTGTTGTAAAACTTTAAAAGGAATTACCTCGAAAACTTCTTAATGCAGTGTCATACTTTTTCAGCAGATTTGGTTTTAGAATTTCACGCTCTTTGCAAATCCGTCATAAAAAATTAGGGTATCAATTTAAAAAAAATTCTTTATCGCCATAACTCAGAAACAAAAGACAATCTACAAATAACAATTACACTAAAGTTCCAGACTTTACACTCGCACTGTATATATAATAGGGCTATGTATATATATATATATATATATATATATATATATATTGCCATGATATTACTGACAGCCTAATTAATAAAAGAATACCATAAACATTACGTTTGATCCCATATTTCTGTATGATTAATTGAATTCATATGTCATTTTATGGTTTTAAACAATACAAAGAAGAAATGAAAATTTAAGTGAAAAAATACCTTATCATATTGCAGTAGAGTTAATATTAGTAGAGCATCTTTTGAAAACTATTAAAAAGGAATTAATTGCGATACATCCAGATTTATTTAAAACAAGTAATAGACAGAAAAGAGGTTTAGTTAATGTAATAGGTTCAGTTTTTAAATTCATATCAGGAAACCTAGATGCAGAAGATGGTGAAAGATATGATAATGCAATTAAAACGTTAGCCCTTAATCAAGAGAATTTAGTAAAGCAATATAATCAACAGATATCATTAAATAAAGGACTGTTGCATGAATATAATAACTTATTTCAAAATATTTCAGAAAATTTTAGAGTTATAAATCGTACTTTACAAGTTTTTCAGAAAGAACATACTAAACAAACGATTACTTTGTTAAGAGTTAATATATTAGATTTTCGAGCATTGATAAGTAATATACAAACAGCACTAAGTTTTGCAACATTAAATATATTACATTTAACTATTATAACAGAAGAACAAATAGATATGATGAAAAATGAAATATTAAAATTTCATAATGAGCAAGAATTCTATTCTTCAGATAATATACTATTTACCCGTACAATTTCGGTAGATTATTATGTTAATGAAGATCAGATAGGTTTTCTATTACATGTACCAATACTGGATAAAAATTTGTTTAACTTGTATCATATATAATATAACTAATTATTATCTCACCCACACCTTATGTTGCAATAGCTGATGATAAGATTTATTACTTAAAGAAAAGATGTAAACTCTTGCAAAATCTATTTTTCTGTTCATTAGAAGAAATAGAGAAAAACTATCAAGAAGATAAGTGTATAAAAATTTATTACAAGTTAAAACTAATATTGAATGTATTAATGTTAAGATTAATGTAACAGAAACTGTAATTGAAAGTATAAATGATGAAAGATACATTGCTATCATACCAAAGAAGTTACTGATTCATGAAAAATGTAAACATGAAGAAGTACACAAATTACAAGGAGTATACTATATTCAAGTGCCATATGCATGTTCTTTTATAGCAAAAGATTTTCAATATATTAACATGGAAATATCCTTACCAGAGGAACCTGTATATTTACCTTTAATTGAACATCCAACATCACACGTAAAACCTATACAATTCAATTTGAAATCAATTAAATTAGATGAAGTTCCTAAATTGACATTAGAAGTAGAACACTTACACCCAGTGTCTTATACTTTATATG
>JABXWE010003093.1:0-54079 GCA_014611495.1 Limonius californicus | reverse complement strand
TGTAAACAAAAGCTCTTAGGCCTGTCCTTGAAAAGTTACACGCTTCCAAAAATGAGAAAAAAAATTAGTGTTTTTTGCTTTTGTGAAATTGTTGAAGAGTTAAAGAAATGGCATTTTGTGGGCGTGTTCTACCAATCAAGACGCTACCTACGAATTTTTTAAAAATTTTGTTGTGATCTTTTAAAGGGGTGAAACATGCAACCCCTGTTCCATTTTTTACCAGAACTTTTTAACAAAGTAAAATTTCTTGATTTAAAAATATCTGTTGAAAACAATGATTTAGTGCTAAACTTTTTTAACTTTTGTGTTGTTTCCGTAAAGGTAATAGTTTCTTATTAAAAAAAAAATACAACATCGTACATGAACGGATCTCCTGCAAATGGAATCGAAAAAATCTAGTAGGTGGCTGTCACGTTTTTTTTGCACAAATTATGACTTCAATCAACATGAAAGACCCCCTTTAATTTTCGACAAGGAATCACCCCCTAAAAACTTTCGCACTTATTTGGAAACACCCTGTACATATATAAGTATGCGACACTACTGCCACTACACATGAGCTTTCTATTGAAGTATATACTGACTTAATAAACTCATAAAATGGCAGCACTAATATTGCACCTCGCTCCAGCGTAGCGGATAATCGCATTGCAACCAGTTAGTAGATAGATTTGCACGCTCTATTAATAAGTTATTACGGGAAAATATCCAAAGGTGACGCCACGCCATAGCAACTCTTTGCCAGACTGCCCATCCAGGCGTTTAATACCCCACTGTACTTCGTTTACCCTCAGTTTTCCAAGAACTCTTTGGCTGTCGTGTAAAACCTTTCATTGCTACGGGATGTTGCTATGAACCGATGGAAAATACGTTTATGTTTGCAAAAATTGATCCTAAATTTAAGTATTACTCATAGTACTTAAAAACCGCGGCCTAACGATTGTATACAACACTACATTCAGATTTATCATCAGAGTAATTTGATTACGACGAAAATTGTATTAAGAAGTATAAGTACAGTGTTCATTTTCCATGGTTCAATATTAAGATCTCGCTCATATGCAAAGACGTGTATTCCATTTTAATATTAAAACTATTGAATTTTAAGGAAAAATACAAGAAATCTTCATCTTCATCATCATATTCGTAGCACTTATTAGTTCAGTTTTGTAAAGCTATTTTTAGGCACTTTTTAATGTTGTTCAAACTTATCTACACGATATTGCCAATAATTTTATTTCGATGGGTATATCGCTTATTATACATATACTAGATATTGCGAAAAACATAATAAAACTTAAAAAGTATAAAAAATGTAGATAGCGAATATTTTCTTAGTTTTCTTAGGCGTTAGGTGTTTATATAGGGATATTTAAAAGTAAAAACTAAACATACACTTAGATGTGCTTAAATCAATTCGAATTTACTGTAGGTTTCTGTGATATGTTGTTTTTTAATTCAATTCGGCCCTCCTTTCCCTCCTCCAGCAGTCTTGACTTTAACTGAACTTTTGTAACAGCGCCTTCCTTTCTGTTTGAGGACTGGAGCGGCTATTGTAATGTGGAAACTTACTACTACTGATACGAGTGATACGGATGTATCAGTAGAAGTAAACTACGGCATTTGGTTTCGCATTTTGTAGTTGTTCGATCTTATCATGCAGCTGCTACGAGAAGATTAGCTCATTTAGGAAAGAAAGGAGAAGGAATTAAAAAGCAACAGAAAAAGTGGTTGCAGGGCGGCAACGCGAGCGAACGTTGAAATGCGAGAAAATGGGACTCATGAAGGGGGGTAAAGGTGCGAGAAAAAAAAAAGGCAAAAGTAGAAAGGGGGCAGGAAAGGGGTAAGAGCATCAAAGAAATGAGAACAGAAAATCAAAGGGATTGAAGAAAGGAACGCAGGACAGTAAACAAGTCGGGTGAAGTGAGGAAGGACTTCACAATTGCATTGTATAACAGCGAGTGCTGGTAAGTACGAAGGGTGTAAAAACTTTTTTACCATTCGAGGATAGTAGGTGACTTTAAGGTGCGGATGGTCTTACAGTACAGCCATCTGGCGAACAAGAGTCGAACACGTCCGTTACCGCGTTTCTTTCCCTGCCGAAACGCTGCCCTACACCTCGCGTAATTGTGTTAACAAATAAACCGCACAAAGTAAAAGAACGCATGTTTGGAAATTTGATTTTAAAAATTCCCCAGAGGTCAGTTAATCAAGATATATCTTTGGGTTTGTTTCACTTAAATTGAAATATATCCACCCATCTTCCGCATAAATATAATTAGCCGAACGTTTTTAGCGCCGCCTCACCAACAGTCGGAATGTCAGTAATTTTATGAAATTCCACATTCCTGTTTTGGGCGGGAGTGTTCGTGAAAGCGTGATCGTATTCGGTCGGTTCCACAATACCTCATACCTCTATGGGTCTTTAGCGTACCTGCAAAAGCGGACCGTCTACGTTGCCATAGCAACCGATCGACAAGGTACCAACCACCTTGCAGAAATGAGTTTTATGTCCGGTCCGTTGACGCGCCGAATGGTTGTCGGCATGTTCCCTTATCCCATCTACGGACCGAGCTGTTGCCCAAAAACACAAGTTTGTTGACCTTTGAGGATCGTCCAGAGACCCCGACGACCAAAAATGAAAAATCGCCGGAAAGTCCGCGCCGTACTCCACCATTTCCGGTATCGCTTTTTCCATGTCAAAGAAAATCGAAACGTCTTCCCTCTCCACCTCCTCCATAAAATTACCTAAATTTTCGCGACGACCTGGTTTTTGAAGGTATTAATTTGTTTCTACGAATTCACGACACCCATGCGATTTCGCAACGATCCGAAAACGACAAACAGGCGATAATCCCAGAGAGGGGTTCATTTTTTGGCCTATTCCGGGAAGCCGAACTTCACTCGACGGCGGACCTTCCAATGCATCTCACGCCGAAATCGATTGACGGACGCGGAAACGCGTAAATCACCCATTATTTGGTAATATGAGAAAGACAAATAATGCTCTGCAAGATATAAGTTTAAAAAGTGCTGTTAAAAATAAGACATCATAGATGTACTCGTAGGATATCTTGCATATGTCTATAACAAATTTATTTTCTATATGGGCTTAAGAATATTTCTGGTATTTAAGATTTAAACGAGATGTCGCTATACAGAAAATTTTTTTAGAAATAATGTTTGTATATATTTACTGCCTTAAATCCCATACAGCTTATTAAATTGTTAACACTATTTTATCTTTGTTTCTATACTTTAAGAGCAAATATATACTAAACCTTCTTGTCGCTATCGCTGCGGTAATCGACTTTGTCTCTATAAAGATACAACCCCTTGTAATATGAAGGAGTATACAGAGAGAAGTTTATGGCTCATCGTCGAATACAGACGCTAGTTCAAACATATAATACGCCGCCGTCCATCATGCAAGCTCCCTTCTGAGCTTGTCTATTCAGAAAAAGAATATTTTAAGCATCTAACGGCGTAGAGATTATCTTTAGCTAAGAATATTAACTTTTCAAGTTACTTTTTAATTTGCCATTATATTGTTGCGTTTTTCAACTTCATACAAGGTTTGTCAATTTAATTCCCGGATTGGCACTAGAGTTATCTGAATCGAACCAAAAGTATAGTAGCATACACCATTTCATAGTTTTATAAATAGAGAGTGGTCCAGGGGAGATTCAATGTCTGTTAGTTTCTGTGCTGGATGTTAGCGCGTCCATCGTGTCTCTGTTAGTCCTTATGGAACAACGAGTAAATTAGGTAGCACGCTTGTTTGCAATAATTCAGAATTAAAATCATGCTGATTACCTTATTCAAAAAACAGAGTGTGATCCATAAAGAATTTGAGCCTGAAGGACAAATAGTAAATAGTGCATTCTATGCCGAGGGATTATTGCAGTGCATTTCTGGAGCAAAACTCCTGTTGCACGAATATGCATCTACGTATCCTGCACTAGTTGTGAAGTTATAACTCATGATACATGATGTTGCAGAGATGAATCGTACGTTCTAATCATCTGACTTGACACCAGCTTTTTTCTGAAAACATAAAGGGAAACGATTTCAGGATGTTGAAAATATTACGAAAAATGTATCGCCAAATTGAAAGCGGTTTCTTCGGAGGCTTATCCCGGCTGTTTCCAAAAACTTTTAAATAGTTGCAATAATTGCATTAAAGAAAATGGAGATTGTGTTTCTTGTTATTGTGCCAGCGCAGGAATTAAGTTGCCAAACGACATTTTGTGTTTTTCGTAGGAAACTGAGTTAATAAAACTTGTAGGCATATTCTAACAGCAACGTCATACTTTATATGAAAATTATATTTCATTATAAATATTTTCCTTTCTAATCTGACAGGGGTACAGATATACCTTTTTACTGTAATTTTACCTTAAAAGCATTTCGATTAAAGCGGACAATAATAGACTGATTTCAGAAGAGCAGGCTATTTCGAGATGTATATGAGTCCTTTTCAAATATTCCAGTAAAATTGAATTCTCCAGCACAGAATGGACGGAAAACGAACCTATCGCAAGTTTCAAATAAAAGTTTAGAGCATTCTACAACAGAAGGTTGACTCTGGTAGGTGTTCTTGCTTGGGACGCACGTCCTTTCTTTAATAATATATTGTCGTAGAATACGCTCTTACCCACATGTTTTATTGTTTCGCATTACTCCAAACCGATCAGTTTCCATCACTGAACCGGTGTATGATCATTAATATTTATAAATCTTTTAACGGCGAATTCATGTTTTCTTCAGAGTATCGTACGTTACTTTGTGATGTAAGTCAGACCTTTGCTGATTGAATTTATTGAGTTTTTGGATACGTTCATATAGGATATTTTTAACGAAACATATAAAATGAAATTTGTAAAACATATTGCTGATTTTAGCGACAACATGGCCTAAATTTGCAACAAGACGAGCTTCCAATATTGAGTTATGCCGTAACACATGTATTGTATAAGTTGTTCCTTGTTAGTTCTTGTAGACATTGTAGAAAAAAACCGGGAAGTAATTAATCCGCGGAACTTTATTAGTATATAAACTGTGTTAGTTATTATATTGTACAAAATTGAGTGAGGCGTTAGCCAATGGGGATTAAATGATTCTAATTTGGGATTTGTTGCAATAAAGTCATATTCTATTATTGTTTTGTTCTTCAGACTGTTCCAGATTTTCTGTAATGTTTCTTATTTTTCAACTACTTCTCGTTAATTTTTTGTTTCATTTTTTTCTGCGTCATCTTTCCTTTATGCGAATATTACATTACTCGTTTTGTACTGGCCCAGTTTGGTATTCCTTATGGTATGACTTATCTATCAGTATTTTTTAGAGGTTTCAGATTTTCTGTACAGTTATTACGCTTCAGCCTAATGTCTGTTTCATGTTATGTTTGGTCTTCTTCCCACCAAGTTAATATTTCATCGCTTGTTTTGTACAACCCCAATTTGGTATTGCTTATGGTATGCCCTACCTAATTCCACTTCCTTCCCTTTATTGATATCTCCACTGATTCTTGTTCTATTCTTCTTGATAGTTTGCCATTTATCATTTGATGTGTATTATTACGTGGTTTCAGATTTTCTGTAACTTTTTTACAATTCGGTTGTACTTTTCTTTTATGTTTCATTTGCTTTTTCTGCGTCATCCTTCCTCCAAGCGAATATTCCATCGGCTGTTCTGTAATGCCCCAGTTTGTTTTCCTTATGGCATGTCCTATCTATCTCCATTTCTTTCTTCTAATTGATATCTCCACTGATTCTTGTTATGTTCTTCTTGGCAGTTCTTCATTTGTCTTTTGCTGTGGTTTTTACGCTTCAGCTTTACTTCTCTTTCATGTTATGTTTGGTCTGTTTTGGGTCTTCCCAAGCTAATATTCTGTACCTTGATATCTCCACTGATACCTGTTCTGTTCTTCTTGATATTTTTTCATTTTTCTCTATCTTTTGCTGTCTTTTTTACGTGGTTTCAGATTTTCTGTGACTTTTTTACAATTCAGTTATACTTTTCTTTTATGTTTTGTTTGATTTTTCTGCGTTATCTTTCTTCCAAGCAAATATTTCATTTCAGCATGTCCTATCTGTCTCCACTTTCTTCTTCTTATGGATATCGCTACTGATTCTTGTTCTGTTCTTCTTGATAGTTCTTCATTTATCTTCATCTTTTCCAGCATTTTTTTAGTGAATTCAGATTTTCTGTATCATTATTACGCTCTAGCTTTACTTCTCTTTTATGTTATATTTGGTCTTTTTGGGTCTTCTTCCCACCAAGCGAATATTGCATCGCTTGTTTTGTACTACCCCAGTTTGGCTCCCTTATGGTATGTCTTATCTAACTCCAATTCCTTCTTCTTATTAATATTTCCATTAATTTTGTTCTATGCTTCTTGATAGTTCTTTATTTAAGGTTTTATTTGGCTAAGACATTCCTAAGATTCTTTTTAAATGTTTGTTTATAATTGTTTGTATTTGCTGCATATGGCTGTTATGCATTGTCCATGATTCACTTCCATATTAGAGTCATCTTTTTGCACTATTAAAAATATGAATTTGGCGTTCAAAGTTAGTTTTTCCGACTCTAAACGTGTTTTTACACCAACCACTGTGACACTCACTGAATACAGAAATTCATCAACTTGTGCAATTGTTCTTCCATCGAGGTGGATTTCTGAGAGTCGATGTGTATGGTTTTTGCCTTTCTAAATTGATCTTAATTCCTACTAGCTCAACGGATTTTTGCAATGTATTTATTTTTTCTTGCATATGTTGTAACTGTGATTTTTTATTACTCTTTCTCTTGTCAATTTTTACGTACGTATAGTGTTATGTATCACTTTGACTTGCTACGTTTCCTGCATTATTAAATATTTGCTGCAGTTCTATATCTCTACATTTTCTTACGTTTTGCTTGACTTCCTGACATTGTTTCTAATGCAAACTTTATACTTCTATTTTTACATTTTGTTTTGTTCCTACTATTAGTTTGTATGTCATATTGCTTTTCTCTGTAATTTTATCCCATGCTTATTTCCACATTTGTTACATATCATTCTATTCCAAGTATTCCTTCTGCAACTTCTTTGACCGTTTGTCTATATTTTGCCCATACTCGTTCAACTGTTAATTTTTTTATTTGTCGTTTCATCCGTTTTCAAGAAGCAAATCAAATAGATAATAGATCAGTAGGGATGAAATTGTAGGGAGTGGTTGTTGAAACCATTAAACAAAACAATCTGTATTGCGCGATGAATGTAACTCCTACATGAGTATTGTCTTTTGGTTGCTAGGTTTGTGGTCGATGGTTTCAAAATTTTCACTATTAATTTATAAAATTTGAACAGTTACTGTGAAATTGTAGTACTAATATATATTTAGCATATGCTGTTTCTGAATGTTATAATGACTTTTGCACATTTATGTAGTATTGTGGTTAATTTGTGCGGGTGTTGTATCACACTTTAACGGAGAACACGTTTTTGTGAAATTGTGTTCCAGTATTGGGTTTTTAATATTTCGCAACTAATTATGTTCTTGAGACGTGGCAACGACAAGAAGGTGTAGGTATGTCTATAAACAATAATAAAACTGGCTCATCTTAATTAAATGAGAATATTTTTTTAGCGATGGATTCCATCTAAATTCTACTTAATCGAACGTTATCTATGACAGCATAGAAACTACAGTGTTCAAAATTACAATGTATGAAAATACTAAAATTTGATTGACAAGTCTCGAGGATTATATCCCTTGATTATTTAGTCTAGAAGATCCACTACCAAGGAATTTAGGTGGGATTCGAGATGAAGTTGATATTATCGCCATTGTACTTAACTTCTTCTTTTAAAGTTTTCGTGTGAAGATCACGATGAATTGTTTCATTTAACACACACCAGTGGGAGTTTGTTATGATCCTTAGTATCTCTGACTGAAATCTTTACAGGATTTCTAAGTTGGAGCTGCTTGCCATGCCCCATAGTTGCAAAGCGTACGCCCATATAGGTTTCAGTTTTTTGGCCAGCAATTTATTGACTAGAGTAAGTTTGGATTCTGAACAATCACTTCAGTTTTGTAAGTTTTACAGCCGGCTATTTGCTCTTAGTGAAAATATGTATTTTCTGTAGTAGCCGCCTTTCCAAATGAATTCCTTGGTATTTCCTATTTTCGGACTGAGGTAACTGTATATTATTCAGGGTTACAGGTAGACTACTGTCTTTTCGAAGCTTGTAGGTAACGTGAACATACTTTGC
This sequence comes from Limonius californicus, assembly GCA_014611495.1. Classification (NCBI taxonomy): domain Eukaryota; kingdom Metazoa; phylum Arthropoda; class Insecta; order Coleoptera; family Elateridae; genus Limonius; species Limonius californicus. Next base: position 45,819 of record JABXWE010003093.1, on the reverse strand, counting down.
TTCGTGTGAAGATGGCGAAGTGAATCAAAAACATAGTTATCATAGTTATCATAGTATTGTGATGGATATGCCTGATGTATATAGCAGCTACAGTGTAGGGCCCAGAACACTTCCCTGGGGAGCCCCAAAGTTTATTTGTCCTCGAACTTGACACAAAAATATCTGTCTGACAGGTACGATTTAATTAGTTGAAAATATTACGTTTCAGATGATCTAGATTGTATATAGGCATGGTGTTAACTATGGTGTAAATGTGAACGTATTTGAAATGTGTGCAGGAAAGGAATCTAACGTTAAATGTAAAAAAAATTCTTTTAGAAGCCAACATGTTTAGAATTTTTAAATATACATAATTGAGGGTTCCTGATGTGCATAATGTAAAAAGCAGAGCAAATGTTTAGATTGTTTTAATTCGGAAGCCTTTGATTCTTATGAATGACTAAAGCTTTACTAGATGTTGCGTATTGTTCATTTAAAACGTCTACCCATAATGATATGGTTTATTTTAGCAGCGGTGAATTGGTAAACATGTTCGGGCAACAGATGATTTGGTAGTACGTTGTATAATATGTACGACACGCTTCTGGCGTATGCAAACGGTCAGAATATTTTTAGTTGAAAATAAATGTTTCTAAGTCTTCCAAAATTAGTTAGTACGGTTAATTTTGTAGCTTTCGTTCGTCACTGTGATTCTACTGTTGAATTGATTGAAAACTTTGGAAAGTTAAGGTTTCCATCAGTGCCCCATACTGCTAACGCAATACAGAGTAAAAGCTTTAGTAAGAGGTTTCAGGAAACGTGTAACAAAACAACAAAGCATTTGATCTAATTTGGTTTCTGTCGATTCAATGTAATAAGAATTTTAGGAAAGCTGCTCAAACCAGAATTTAAACTTGAGGGAAATACTTCACTTGTTTGAAATAGAATGTGCTTATTTACAACAGTACAGATATATTATCTACTATTCGAAATTAGTATAAGGCCACTACATAATTACACGTTATATATGAATTCCCATACCAACCGCATGCATACAACTACATTTTGAAAGCTTTACTGTGAAAATCATTGATTCTAGATAACAATAAATGTTTTCTATAATATATTTACACAGGTAATAGACATAACCGTAAGGAAACTCTACCCAGGTACAATTGAAGTGGAGGCTAAATAGCATTATGTGGGATTATAGCCTGAACATAGATGAAATAAGTGCCTAAAGCTAATATTCAGTAAACAAAGGTTGAAGCAAAAATATCCAAAAATTATAGAGGCGTTAACTTTGAAACTAGAGTTCGGCAAAATATTATCCGATTTGAATTAAAGAACCCTATAATATCGGCATTTCTTTAAATTCAAATTAACTTTGTGAATAACAAACGCTATCAAAAAACATGTTCTACTTTGGTTTCAGAAGATTAATTGTTCCCTTATATTTTTAATGCAGCAATACATACATCAAATTTTATGATCATTTTGGAGTAGCAGGTCGTTAAACAACAATTCATAGTATAGCCAATTTCGTCAGTTCTAGTTCCTTCCAAAACAGCTAAGTTTAATACTGCTTAGTGTTCAACTTTGAATAAATTATAGTTTTTTGATATTTAGTATTACTACAAATACAAATTGACAGTGACCGTCTCCACCTTAGTCACAATCCCCTCTACAGCGATCGGTGACAATGCCCACTGCGATCATAGCCCCCAGTTTTGAATCTGATTCTAACGCTCACTGAGGGCTTAAAGCAAGCAGCACCCATTGTTCTTTATGTCACCGACGTTGTTCATAATCTCTACTGCTTATAATGCACAGCAACGCAAAGTGGCCAGAACTTTTCCCGCCAACTCACGTTACAGTTTCCATTTTGATCATAATATCTCCTGTGGAAAGTGATTGTTCATTGAGGACTCTACACCCAGCGAAGTCTGTCACATGCAGATGTTGGGGTTACAATCGCCACTGTTCACAACGCCCAGTAATGCAAACTGGCCAGAACTTTTACCTCCAATTGAAGCGAGACTTCCCATCTTGGTTAAATTATCACTTGATACTTGATACTTGTGGTTACAATACCCCGTTGATCATAATCTTCCATTTTGAATATTATTATCCATTGAGGACTCTACACCCACCGATGTATGTTATACGCCGATGTTGAGGTCACAATCGCCATTGTTAATAAAGCCCAGCAATGCAAACTGGTCAGAACTTTTATACCCAAGTCTAGTGAGAATTCACATCTAGGTTACAGTCTCACTTGATACTTGTGGTTACGGCACGCAGTTTGATCATAACCTCCTTTTTTGAAAGTGATTATCCATTGAGGACCCTACAAATACCGATGTCTGTTGAACTCCGATGTTGGGGTCACAATTGCCACTGTTAATAACATCCAGCAATGCAAACTGGTCATAACTATTACCTCCAATTGAAGTGACAGTTCCCATCTTGGTTACACTCTCACTTGATACGTATGGTTACAACACCCAGTTTGATCATAACCTCCCCTTTTGAACGTGATTAACCATTGAAGACTCAACTTCTTCCGATGTGTTGAACGTCGATTATGGTGTCACAATCTCCACTGTTCATAACGCCCAGCAATGCAAAGTGGTTGTATCCTTGACCGTCAGTTGAACTGATAGTTCCCGCGTGGCTTACAATATCAGCTGCAAATTTTGGTGGCTTCATCCAGGTTAATATAAACTATTATTTTTGAAAGATATCACTCATCGAAGACTTAATACTCACCGACGCTTGTTGGACTTAGCTCCGACGACACTGATCATGATTTTCACCTTTCACAACTCGCGGTAATGGATGCTTGTTAGAAGTCACCTACCAATGCCTGTTGCGATAAATATCGCTCCCCCCGAGTTACTAATTTAACAACACATATTTTTTGCAATCTTGCATGGTCTTTATATTGCTAAGTGTGTTCTATCATCAAAATTATGTTTCTAAGTAAGTGTAGATCCTGGTGATTTACAACGAGAGTGTATGATTAAAATAAATGTCGGTTATGACAAGCAAAGGTAGAGTCCTAATGCATGTCGAAAGATATTGGTTAACCATGGTGGATGTTATGACTAGTTTCATGCCCATAGGGAGAGTTGTAACTAAAAACAGCTTGCAGTAAAGTTTGCAATCAAGGTTGGCTTAAATTCGTCTACGCCATGTAACGTAAGCAATTATTTACGTGTACAGTTATCCAAAAGATATTTAAAAGTTGACCTTTCAAAAATACAAGGTCGCCATTAGTCAACCAGAATGATGTTACAAATTAGTTAACCATAGAGCAACCTTAAGGCATTTCAAGGTCGCCAAAAGGTTAACCGTAAAAGATGTCCAAAAGCTAACATTGAAAATCATCCGTTGGTTAAACATAGAAGATGCCCATAAACTAACCTTGAAAGTCATCGTTTGGTTAATCATAAAAAGTATCCAAAAGCTAACCTTGAAAGTCATCTTTTGCGCACCTTCTCGACATACCCAGAAGTTCACCTTGAAAGTGGCCTTTTGGTCATCTTCCCAACATACCCTAAAGTTATGATCTGTGATTAACCGTTATACGATCCCAAGAAGGTTATCGTTGAAGGAAATCCGTATTGACTGTAAATAAGTGAACTGAGAAGTTAACTGCTCATTCTTTCAAAAAATACCTCCCCAATTAATTTGTAAAAGATAACATAGAAAAATGACTAAACCAAAAAGTATTAACCAACCAATGTAATCTAGTGTTACATTGGGATTATTCGACCCAACAAGTTTAAACAATATTCATTTTGCGTAGGATAAACTATAATTATTAATTAAATTTCCTTGATTTTATATAAATTTGGATAAAGAACAAAATGACCTAAAGAAAGTTTTTTTTACAATGAGGAACAATGGGGAAAATCGATCTATCAAAAAACATTCCACGATTATTAAGTGCATAAATGTATAAATTACATCAAACATAAAAAGAGATACGGTACATTTGATGTAATTGTAACTAAAATTATAAAAGAAGTCATATTATAACTTACCAATTGATTATTCGGTTTACATCCAATCCCTGTAGCTCGAAAATTTGATGGGCACCGATCCAACCCAGAACAATCATGACTGTGTGTCACCAGCATAGAACAGATCGTTCTAGTTTCATTTCCAACGTTGTTACCACGAACCAACTAGAGCTTAAGGTAACAATTACAACTGGTTTTCCTGTTATATTAAAATAATCAGTTAAATTTAATGGTATAAAGGAAACACTTACCTTAATAATTATTGGAAAGGATGCACACGCAAACCTTGAGACTCTGAAAATTGATGCTACTATTTCAAGAGTATGACCATTGCCCATGCTTTACAAATTCTAATGGCTTAAGAAATAAACCCCGGGAGATACAGCGCATATATGTAGAATATTTATGGCTATTCCCAAATTTTCTTTCTTTCTTTTGGATTGTGAATTTATTCCAACAAATGCCACAAGAATTTACTGGTCACCTTTTACTTAAGAAACGATTATCTCCATAGTTAGAATTATGGTAGCTAAGGAGTTTGTATTTTGACTAGTACGCTACTGTGGAATGTAGCCACGAGGATTGTTCAAAATTTTACCAAGAACAATGGCAAATAAATAACAAAAATGAACTTGTAGTTTAGACTGTATTTTAAATAAACATAAGCACGTAATATGATTTATTGTATTATGTGTTCAGGAACGATATTTAGGTTTTTGTTACTATTTTGTAACATATATTATTATATTAAATAAATTAAATTAAATATTAATAAACATTACAGTTAGGATCACGTTGTAAATAATTTTCTTACTAATTACAGGGCACTAAGATATTCGGTCAGTACCTAAACAGACGAGGTTTTTTTAAATCCAATTGCAATATATTCACAACAGTATGTACAACTATTATCAACTTACTATGGTTATCTTTTAGCAGGGATGTACAAGTATCATTGTGTTAACTTTTAAAATCTGTTAGAGAGCATGTAAACAAGAACTAACCACTATAGGTCGCTTTAAAGTTATGCAACTATATGTGTACTTGAAAGTTAGTCAGAAGTCAACCTTCTTGGTTGCGATAAATTTAACTATTTAGAATAACTATTTCTTAACGGATACTGTAGTTTTGGTAACTACTACGGATGCACAAACGACGCTTTGAAGTTAGCCCAGGTAGGTCATCTTTCCAGATTAAAAAATAATCACGTTGTGGACAGTCAAGGTTAACTTTGGTTATGTGGGATAGTTACATATACAGTGCGGTCGTAAAATGTCCTCCCCCTACTAACTTTTGAACGACTTGATATTTCTTCACAAACGTTTGTGTGATTTAATGGGAGGCTAAATTAAAATATTATTATTATTAAGTTTTTGTTGTATAAAATAAGTTCTGTTTAGAATCTTCTTCTTCTTCTTCATTCTTCAATGGTGAACATTTTGAAAGCATACCTGTTTTGCTTTAATTCTCAGTTTTTTCTATAAACTTGTTATTTTCAATCATCTGTCATTTTTTTCTGGATGAATATTTTTTTATGACACTCAAGGATCAGACGCAGAATTAAAATACCTTTCAAGTGAGGTATTACTCGACCCCCATTGGCATTTACAAAAATAGTTTAAGATGGCGTCTAGCCGCCATTTTGAGAATTATAAAATTTAAATATGGGCTGAAAAGTATTATTTAGCCTCATATTAAAGCCCACAAAATGTTGTGAAGATATATCAAGTCGTTCAAAAGTAAGTAGTAATAGTTTATGTATAGTATAGTATAGTACGAGGGTCAAGCTACAATTATTGAGAATGGAAAGATTGATACAGGTTTTCAGAATTTTTATTTTAAATATGTTCAAAGTAATTGCCGTTCACAATAATACATTTGACCATTCTCTCCTTCCATAGTATAAAAGCGTTCAGCCAGCTGTCTTTAGGAATACTATCAAAATAAGACTTAACAGCGATATCAATCTCTTCTTCTGACTGGAACCTTTTCCCTCGCAAATGTTTTTTGAGCTCAAAAAATAGCCAGAAGTCACACATTGCCAAATCTGGCGAGTAAGGAGGATGTTCTATAACTTTGATTTTGTTTTCAGCTAAATACTGAAGAGTTATAGCTGCTGTATGGCTCGATGTATTATCATGATGTAACATGATTCCCTTTCTTGGCACTTTATTGAACACAGTAGGCAAACATTTTTCAACATACCATTTAGCGGTAACTGTTTTCTGCTCTTCTAATTTAATTGCGGCCACCAGACCCGTGCTTCTAAAAAATACTGCGTACATAACTTTCTTCATTGCTCGCTGTTTTTTCACCATCGTAGGGGTTTCCTCATCTTCATGTATCCATATTCGGCTTTCTTGGCGAGTGGGAACATCAAAAAATGGTATGTAGGTTTCATCACCAGTAACAATTTTACTAATAATTTGATGACCTCCAGCATTCAACATATCTAAAGTTTGTTGGCAAATTCTAACACGTTCTGCTTTTTGTATGTCTGTCAGATGATGGGGTACAAACCGACTTACAACCTTTTTCAAATGTAAATGTTCGTGCAATATTGATCTCACTTGCGAGGATCCAATCTTCAGTTTGGACTCTATCATGGCATAGGTAATTCGGTTGTCCTCTTCCACCATCTTGTTCACTGCAGCAATATTTTCGGGGTTAACAGCAGTTAAAGGCGGGCCAGCTCCTTTTCTGTGTACAACCGAGTTGCAACCTCGTTCAAATTCTTTATACCACCTATAAACCGTAGCTAATGATGGTGCGAGATCGCCAAACGCCGATTTCAAACTTTCCTCACACTCATACGCGCTCAAGCCTTTCTTGAAATCATAGTAAATCATTATCCGAAAATTCTCTCGTGATAATTCCATTTTTTCGATAACAGAAGCTTATTCAATTGGTTATTTCTCACACTATTCAACCGAATTTCACAAACTAAACTGACATTGACAGATAAAAGAATGCACTATTTAATAAACAACAATTTGTTTTGCATGGTTAACTAGATTTTTCTATTCTCAATAATTGTAGCTTGGCCCTCGTATATGTACAAATGATTATTTTTTTACTTACAAATTAGTGAAACCAAAAAATGTGAAACGTTTTCGCCGATGAATTATCTTAAGACAAGTTGGTCTCTATATCGCTTAACCTTTGTCCAACACTTCTAATACTAAATCCGCTTATCGCAGTGAGAGTGCCTTAGGTGGTAAAAGAACTTCTGTTTCCCCAGTCTTTGTTTTAAGATACCTTTTAATTCTCATTCGTTACAAATCTCTACGCTTAGGACTGATGGCAAGCTTGCTATTTTTGCAGAGATGGTCCGCGTTTGTTGAGTACTGAAGCTTTCATAAATTATTCAAAGTAAAGCCTTGGTCCGGTCTGCGTTTTATTTTAGATTTGCATAGGTTTTCAGCTTCCTCTCTTACAAAACTTCTTCCCTGGAAATTTATTCGCGTAAAATATGCATCACATTCCCACGAGTGAAAACCAAATGGAAATATGATGAGAGAACAGAATATTATTTATAGTCGGCAGAACACATGTAGCAATAATAAAAAATCCTAATGCCCATTGTGGGATTTGTAATCAGACAAGAAATGAAAGGAAAAGATTTAAGGTGGGCTTTTTAGCTTTAAACTTTCCCGAAACTTTTTTAATAGCTAAAAGTCGGGTGAAATCAGATTTGAATTCATAAAACTTGAAGTCAATTTGGAAATGAATTTTTTATATAATGTTCCAGCTTGTCAGTTTTAGATTAGGCAGGAATATGACTTGAATTGAATTGAATATTTTCAATACTAATAGAACAACTATTTCAATTAATTTGAAAAATTTTTATTTGTAATTGGTGTTAGTATACAATTCAGTTTAAAAAGTTGCGTTACATGTTTGCTGTTTAATAATATATGGGGCTGTGGATTGAAAAGTCATGTCTTTACTAGACTAAAGAAATGTTTTTGATGTAAGATAAATTAGTTATCTTTCTTTGATACGAATTTGACAGATTGTTGAAATAATTTCTAATACATTTCAAAGAGCATTCATTATTGATCTTACTTTCGGAACGGCTTTCAAGTTGACGGATAATGGACCTATTCGATTCCTCCTTGTTTTGTGGAATTCCGAGAGGTATCCCAATGAAATTATTACATACCGAAAATTTTATGCTTTGGTTAAGAATTTAGTCAGCAATTTTCGAGAAATTGGAAGTGTTGGAAGGAAAAAAGGGTCTGGTAGGCCAAAGAAGATAGTACCTGCTTTAGTTGAAACTGTAAGGCAACGAATTGACGAGGCTCCAAAAACACCAATTAGACATTTATGCCAGCAAGTTGATGATTTAAGTTACGGTACATGCCACAGAATATTCAGACAAGCTTCGTATATGCATCCTTACCGATTTATTTCCGTTCAGGAGCTTTTAGAACAGGATTATCCAAAAAGAGTTCAGTTTTGTCGTTGGTTTTTGGATAATCTCAATGATGGCAGTTAAATTTAACTTTTTTTTATCGACGAAGCCTGGTTTTACCTTAATGGGTATGTTAATTCACAGCATATGCGGATTTGGAGTAGCGAGAATCCACACGTTACAATTAAAGCTTTCCTCCACAGAAAATAGGAGTCTGGGTTGGAATGAGTCGTTGTAGGTTAGTTAGGCCAATATTTTTCGAAGGCACGCTAACTGCAGCAAGGTACATGAACGAATTATTGCAACCTTTCACATCACGATGATGAGCTACACGGGATGGTTTTCTGCAACAGGATGGCGCAACAGCTCATGCAGCTGCAGATACAATTAATTTTTTACGCCAATATTTTGATGACCGAATCATTAGTAGGAATACTGCAACACCCTGGCCCCCTCGTTCTTGTGATATTACTGTTTTGAACTTTTTTCTATGGCCCTATTTTTTTTTTGACGTTTATTAGTTGTCAGATCAACATTACAGACGTTATACATGACATTTATAATCAAGTTAACAATAACAACATTAGCATGTTTTACAATTTTTAACATTTTGAGTTTAACAATACAACATGAGCATATTTACAATTTTTAACATTTTGAGACTATTAGTTGTGTCTCATATAGCCTATAAAAGATGTTAATTTTCATTATTGTCCTCGTCAGAAATTACAATATCTTGGGGGAGCTTTCGCTTGAGTCTTACATGAATATTGCGTTCACACAGATTATAATATGTTGCACCGTCACATGTTCTAATATTACTGATGAACTTTTTAGCACTCACTTTGATGAAATCTTGAACTAGTGATACTCCCAGCTCGTAATGCAGTTGGTCGTTCCGGATGTACCACGGGGCGTTCACTGCTATTCGTAAAACCTTGTTTTGATATCTTTGGAGTTTCCGGATGTTGGTTTTAGTGGTGTTGCACCAAACTGGAGAGGCGTACAGGGCTAGGGGTCGAAGTAGGGTTTTATACATAAGAATAGCGCACTCTGTTCTTAATGGAGATTTCCTATTTATCAATGGATATAGCTGCCGTAGTCTATTATTACACTGTATTAATTTTTGATTTATGTGGAAGCTCCAATTTAGTCGTGTATCTAGGTAGACACCTAAATATTTTATTGCAGAATCTTTGGGATTCCAGGGTATAATGTTTCCATCAATTTCGATGGTGGGCGGGTTGGTTATTCTTCTTAGCGTGAAAATCTTGCATTGGCATTTTGAGGGATTAATCTGAATGTTCCACCTTTTAAACCACTTACATATTTTGTTTGTTGCGTGTTGTAGTTCTGAAATTGCTTCTGCTAAGTCTGTACTTTGTGTAATAATAGCTGTGTCGTCAGCAAACATTGCTAGCGATATGGCCCTATTTGAAAAACACCATTTTTAAGATTCCAATTAATGATTTAAACGAACTGAAACTTAGTATTGAAGAAAACTGCTCACCTCAATTATTACAAAATGTTTTTGAAGGTATGAGAAGACGAGTTCAGAAATGTTTGGAGGAAGAAGGCAGACATTTTCAGCATTTGTTGTGATCATTATATTAATTCAGGTTTATTCATTTCTTTTACTGTTGCTCAATAAAAATTTCTGCACCTAAAAATGACGTTTCATTATTATTTAATTCCAGCTAACACAACCTAACCTGAATTGACATTCTAAACATTACTTTAGTCTAGAAAAGACGTGACTTTTCATTCCACAGCCCGCTGGGATCAGCTTTTTTTGGATCTCTTGATACATATAGCGGAATACTAATACGCCAGGTAATTAACGACAGCTATGTTTATGTAGCACCAATATTTAAATTTTAGTTTCGAATCACAATCAAGCTGCAGAAATTGGTAGTTTCCATGAATGAATCATTCATTTTATACATTTTAACGACCAGAAATTTACTTAATTTAATTTTATAAAGTTGTTTATGCAATTAATTAAATAAGTATCTACGTAATGTTGTTTATGACAACGATGGTGATATTGTTATGCTAATTCCGTCAACAATAAATTAGTGCATTTTTCGAATCAACAAATTCATGAATATTCTATGCATCGGGTTGGCACGAATTGGCGATCACCGGACGCCTGGGTTACGGCAAAACTTCGTAAAGTTCTTAAGGCATAAACCTAATTGCAGATTTAAGTCTAGTAAAATTATGTTTTATTTATTCGCTACAGCCTTAACTAGTTAATTTCGGAATGAGATGTTTTTAATATCAATGCAATCCTGGTCATTTTAAGAAACGGCCATCGTTGCAAAAGTTGTACATGAACGTTTAGCCTGCCGAATAGGGAAGCGAGCAGCGATAATATTTAATATGAGGGCGCCTCACTCGTCTAGGGTAAGGGAATAGTAATGAAAACGAAAAAAGTATGTACCCCAAAGCAGTTGTTCTAAAATTCCATCAATTTATAGAGACAAATCTTTTTTTATATGTGCAGTTTTAAATTGATATCAAACTTTTTTCTACAACAAAGAACTGCAAAAATTGAAAACTATACAGAATGATCAATTAGAATAAATTAAAGATCGATTTGTCTGGACGTGAGATTTCGGTAGTAGAGAAAATATGTATTTTATATAAAGCTTAAATTAGCATTCAACCGCATGTAGAAGCATATCTTCCAGTAGTCCTCATACATCTGCAAGGTGACGACTTGTATGTTTTCTTTAGAATTTTTGATTTGACTTGAGATTTAAAAAGCCGAAATTTTTGTTTTTCAGTGAACTTCTTGCGCTACTTTTACAATGCGGTCGTAAAATGCCCCCCCCCCCTACTAACTATTGAACGACTTGACATTTCACATTTCACATCATTTCACAAAATTTTGTGTGTATTAGTGGGAGGCTAAATAAATCTCTTTAGCCCATATTTAAATTTTATAACTTTCTAACATTCAAAGTGGCGACTAGGCGCGATCTTGAATAATTGTTTTCAATGGCAGTGACACCGCATTCGAAAGGTCTCTTTGAGTAGAGTATAATTCTATGTTATCTGTTTCTGATATTGAGCAAAACGCTAAGAAAATGTAGGAGGCGAAACAACGAAAGAAAACAATTGAAATAATTAGTCTTTCTGTTCGGTCACTTTCAATTTCAGTTTTTAAGGCGACAGTTCCTAACGTAATTGTTTTCTCTATCGGCTTTTATTTCTGTGCTGTAACGTCATCATTAGCTGTTTTAAATGGGAACCCCATTCTTTTCCCCCTTAATTTAGTAGACCTCTTCAGCAGCTAAATATATATATATATATATATATATATATATATATATATATATATTGATCAGCACAGCAGGCCTAGAGGCCTATGGCTTCGATTGCGTGTTTCCACGCTTTCCTATCCATTGCTTTTTCTTCCCAGTTTTCTAGTCCAAATGTTATTATGTCTTGTTGGATGTCTCCCCACCAGGTGTTTTTTGGTCTACCTTTCCTATTCCGCCCTTCTGCTTCCATCCTTGTGGTTTTTCTGACCGGATCATCCAGCTCCATCCTTCGTATGTGACCCAGCCATCTTAGCCTGTTTTGCTTGATGACTGTTGTTAGTTTTGGTTCTTTGTAAATATCTTCTAGTTCTCGATTGGTCCTTCTTCTCCACTCACCGTTTTCTTTTATTCCACCTATTATTCTTCTTAGGATTTTTCTTTCCCAGGTATCAACTTTGTTTTCGCATTCTTTTGTTAGCACCCAGGTTTCGGCACCGAACAACACCACCGGGCGGATCACTGTTTTGTATAGGCTTATTTTCATTTTTCTTTGTAAGTTTTTATCTTTCAGTACCCCGTCTAGTGCTGCTGCACATCTTGAGCCCATTGTCAATCTTCTCTTTATGTCGTGTCCTTGCTGTCCATTGCTTGTTAACTCAGCCCCTAAATACACTGCATTATTCACTATTTTAAACGTATATTTTTTCCCTGTATCTGCTGCTTGAAAGGTCAGGTTTTGGGATTCTTCTTAGCGTCTATTTCCCAAAATCATATAACTTGTCTTTTCTTCATTGATTATCAGACCGACCGCCCTGGCTTGTTCTTCTATGCTTTTTACAATTTTTTTGAGTTCTTCTTTTGTTCGCGTAAGTACAGCTATGTCGTCAGCATAGGCTAACATTTGGTAAGGGCCAGATATGATGTTGCTTCCTAAACGTAATTTTGTTTTCCTCAGTACATCTTCCAATACGATATTAAAGATAGTTGTTGATAGTGAGTCTCCTTGCTTAAGTCCGGTATTGCTTTGGAACTCCTTAGATTGTGCCTGTTTAAATTTAATTATATTTGATGTTTTATATAATGTCATTTTAATTAGGTTTACTGTTTCTTTTGATACTTCTAGATTTCTTAGGGCTTCATATATTTCTGTCCTACTTATCCGGTCATATGCCTGCCTGAAATCTATAAAAATTGCATGTATATTGATATTTTTTTTACTGCATTTTTCTTGACTTTGTTTGAGGATAAATATTTGATCTATGACCGATTTTCCGTCCCTGAAACCTGCCTGATATTTCCCAATCTTGTTTTCTGTTTCCTTTTTTAGTCTTCGGTTTATCAACTGTGCTAGTATTTTATACGCTACATTTAGTAATGCTATTGGTCGATAATTTGTGACTGCATTTCTGTTACCTTTTTTAAAAATTGGGCATATGAGAGCCTTGGACCATTCTTTTGGCATTTCTTTTTTTTCCCATATTTCTTTAATTATTTGGTATAGGTGTTGTAGTATTGTTTCATCAGAGCATTTTATTAATTCTGCTTCAATTTTATCTATACCTGAGCTTTTATTGTTCTTGAGTTTTCTGACTATTTCTGTCATTTCTTCATATGTTGGTATTTCAGTAGTGGTTACTTTTCCTGGTTTTGGTTCTGGTTGGTTGGTTTTCTCTTCCATGAGTATCTGTGCGAAGTATTTTACCCATATTTCTGCCATTTCTTGTTCGTCCATACACAGGTCTCCTTTTTCATTTCTCAGGCCAAGCGTTTGTTGTTGGAACGCTTTTTTTCTTCCTTTATCTGTTTGTAGAAGGCTTTTGAATTCTTGTCTTTGTAATCCTCTTCTATTTTTTTTGTATTTTTCTTTTATTGCCATCCTTTTTTTTTCTCTACATATTTTTTGAGCGTTGTTTCTCGCTATTCTGTATTTTTCATTTAACTCTCGCCCTCCTGTTCTCAGCATTTCCATTCGTATTGTTTTCCTTTTCTCTATTGCTATCCTGCATTCTTCATCCCACCATTCTTTCCGTTTCGTATCTTTCTTTATTCCCATTTCTTGGGCACCTTTCAGAAGTGTGAGTTTTAACTGTTCCCATTTTGCTTCTACGTTATTTCCTTGGCTTTCTTGCTCAGCCATCCTCCTTGTACTTTCCTTGTACTTTTTTTGTGTTTCGTCATTCTTTAGTAAATCTACATTCCACCTGTTTGTTTTCGGTTTGGTTTGTTTTATGTTCGTTATTGTTATCTTTAGATTTGCTATCACTAGAAGATGGTCAGAGCTGATATCCGCTCCTCTGTATGTTCTTATTTTTGTGATCTTTCTTGCATGTATTTTTTGTGTCATCACATGATCTATCTGATTTCTTGTTTGCTTGTCAGGGCTGATCCAGGTAGCCTTGTGAATATCTTTCCTCTTTAACATGGTGCTTCTAATTACCATTCTTTTTGATGCTGCAAAGTCTGCTACTAATTGTCCGTTTTCATTCGATTCTTTATGTAAACTTTCGTTCCCTGCTATGTCTTTATTTCTGTCTTCTCTTCCCACTTTTGCGTTCATGTCCCCTATGATTAATTTTATATCATAGTTGGGTGCACTGTCTATTATTTCTCCTATTAGTTCGTAGAAATCCGTCTCCTCTTCCGTTTTGTCCTCCGTAGGGGCGTGTATGTTTATTATGCTTATTTTCCTGTAGTTTGTTTTTATTCTTAGGGTGCTAATTCTTTCGTTTATCACGTTGTAATTTAGAACTGCCTTTTTTCTCTGCTCTTTGATTAGGAAACTTGTCCCTAGCTTGTTTTCGTTTCCTCCCCCGTTAAAATATATGTAATTTTCTATGCCGAATTGAGTTATCCCTTTTAGGTTTGTTTCTTGGATTGCTAGAACGTCGATGTTATATCTTTTTGTTTCTTGTACTAGTTGTTTGAGTTTTCCTGCTTTGTTTATGCCTTGTGCATTCCATGTCCCTATTTTCAATTCTTTTCCTTTTTCCTTCCTGTATCACTCGCCTCCGTTTGCTTCTGTTTGCAGTTTGCACTGATGTTTAGCTCATCAATCTTTTCTGCAATTTTTTCGCTTACAAACTTATCTCTGTATTATGTTGCAACTTTTTCAGTTTGTGTGGCGTATATTTTATTGTTCTTTTTTCCCTTTCAAAATTCGTGTCGGCTCTCTCTTTATTTTCTTGTGACCTGTTTGTTAGATTTTCTATCCTTCTATTATTACTTTCTATCAGTTCACTTAGTTGACGAATTTTATTTTCTCCTGCTCGTTTATCTTCTTGCAATTTCAGGTACTTCTTTTGCTGTTTTCCTATTTTTTTTATAATTTCTCTAATTTGTTCGGTTTCCACACTGTAACTTATTTAGGTTCATGTTCGCGTTCACGTGTACCTGGTTTCCGTGTCGGAAAAATAGCAGGTAAATAGTAATATAAAAAAATTATCAACCCACATTTTTTAGAGTAAATATCATAGTTAAAAAAAACTTATTTGTACTGGAAATAAGAACATTATGAAAATGTTAGCTCACGGAAATATTTAAATTGTCCACTGTTAACTAGTTGGCATTGGTAGTAGGTGTGTAAATACTTTGTACTGCACGCTCAATAATTTCTCAGCTGATACCTTCCATTTCTAAACGAATACGACGCTTTAAATCGTCTAAATTGTTTGACCTGCTAATGAATACATGCGGTTTCATATGACCCAATAAAAAGAAATCTAGCTGCGTTAAGTCAGGTGATCGCGCAAACCACTCAAACAGTATTCGCCGTTCATGTGGAAAGTGTCAGCCCGGAAATTATTGAGCGTGAGTTACATTATTGAGTCTTCTTTCCCTTGTAGGTAGGTGATTTCTCTGTTTTTCTATTCAAATTTTTCCTTAACAAGTTCTTTCGGTTTAGGTCTTTCCTTTTCAGGTTCTTCCTTTTCAGGTTTTCCTTTTTAAGGTTCTTTCCTTTTCAGATTTTCCCTTTCAGGGTATTCCTTTACAGGTTCTTCCTTTTCAGGTTTTTCCTTTTAAGGTTCTTCTTTTATATTCGATTCTTCTTTTTTAGGGTTTTCCTTTACAGGTTCATTCTTTTTAGATTTTCTATTTCAGGTTTTTTCGCTTCATATTTTCCTTCAGGCTATTCCTTTTCAGTTTTTTTTTTTTTTTTTTGGTGTGCCATGAAACGTTTACCATTTAACTCCACTTGCACGTGGAATTTGAAAACGTAGCCTTGTGATGCACGAAGCACCCATGCGTTATCTCAAGGTGTCTCGGGTTCGGGTACCAAGCCCTTCGCTCGGTGAGACCGGGTAAGTTCCGAGTTTCTGGTTGGACTTGTGACAATGGTAGGGCACCCGTACGGGTAAGTTGTTTCCGGGGTAGCTTAGGCCATAACATGGGAAATCAGAGTTACACTAACATCCCGACCCCGGATAAAGGAAGTTAGAGCAATGGCTAGTCCAAGAAAGGTACGTCACTCTCGCGCTGTCGGGCGAGTAGAGTCGGCTGCCTTGTTCCCGGCTTGAAAGGTAATAGAATTTTGTACGGAAGGGGGGGGGAAGATATGGTTAATTGCTTGGTGCTCCGCTAGTTTAGATTGAAATGGATGAGTGTGCTATACAAAGTGTTTATGCAAGTGCTGTGCTGGTGAGTGCCAGCTGGTTAATAGTGGACAAATTGAATCTTTCCGTTGGATAATTGATTTCATGGTGTTATTTATTTTGATTAAAAATAAACGCTGAACTATTCTACTTTATGAGCATTTTACTCTAAAGAATTATTATGTAGGACACAAATTTTTTTATATCTCCATTTAACTGGTGAAGAGGTCTACCAAATAACGTAAATTACGCTGCTTTTTAAAAATTGATGATGACCTCATAGCGCAAATATAAAAACCGATAGATAAAAATGTACGTTAGGAAGCATATTTTTAAGAAATAAAATTGATGTGCTTCGGGGTTTTCCCGAAAAACATTAAATAATAAATTTATAAATTTTGTACGAAACCTTATCACCAAGCTGTATAAAATATATTACTGACAATATTAAACTAAAAAATTAATTTAATAAGTCGAAGAGGCTTTATTGGTTTTAGAATCTGTACGCTTTGTTGTTGTTTTGAAATTCACGGAGCATATGGATTCTTCGACTAATTCTGCATACTGTATCTAGAAATAAATTTCAATATGTGCCTCAGATGTGGTATTCTGTAAAGAAAAATGTTATAAAATTACTATTAATGTTTTCTAAATTACATAAACTGCATTCAGATAATTAAAAACAATTTAAAATTTGATTATTTACATAGCAGTAGTAAATTGCCTTAGCTATGATAGGCTTTCAAATATAGGCATAGCAGAATGATAGCACTTATTTAGACCGTTTTACATGCAAAACATCTACAACAAAACATTTCTTTCGGTAGTTTCTGCGAAAACGTACTTAAATAGCATCGTTTTGACGCATATTGTAATTTATTTTCTTATTATGTCGCCTTTTTTTCTGAATTAGTTGAGGTTGATATTGTTTCGTCGGAATACAAAAGCGCTAGCAATGAAAATGCTAAATTCACGACCTGTTTCAACCGCACTTTGCTTTGATCTTCTCATTCCGTGTGTAAAGATAAAATGTTTGTGTTTATGTTAGTCAAAGAAGCAAGTTTTCCCACATTTATTACACTTCACAACAAATATCTACAGTACTTTAACTAAAACAACAAGTACATGTTGTAGAAACTTAATCCTAATTAAAAATATCAATTCATAATTGCGCCCAAGGAAACTCCACCAGTTAAACACGAGGGAAACTCAAAAAACTTATCTACCTAGCCTTGAACATGTTCATAATTTTTGTTTTTCAATATAAGATCCATTTATATCAACGCACTTACGCCATCCGTCCGGAAGTTGGTTTCTACCTTCAGAAAAAAGTTCCTTTCACTGACTAGTGAAGTAATTATCGACGGCCCGTTTCAGTTCGTTATCTGGGTAAAATCTTCGTTCTCTTAAATATTCAGTTTCCTAAACAGGTGAAAATCAGATGGTGCCATATCTAGGCTGTAAGGTGGGTGATAAGTCGCCTGCAACCCACGTTCCTATAAACCAGGCACGATCTCTCGACTCTTGTGGACTCGTGCATTGTCATGCAATAGCAAGATGCTTTTCTGACGCAAATGTAGGTGTTTTTCACAAATGGCGTTTCTCAGATTTGTTAGAGTATTGGCATAAGTTTCTCCATTAAGTGACATACATTCGATCAACAATATTCCTTTCATATCCCAGACAATTTTGGTCATTAAGTTCCTAGCAGAAGTTTGGGTTCGGCATTTCTTGAGAGTTAGAGAACCATTATGGATCCATTGCTTAGAATTTTGTTTCCTCTCAGGATCCCAGTAACGAACTTAAATTACGGAACCAATCACCATTCGTGATAGAAGCTCTCAATTCTTCTCTAAAGTGGACACAATGTTGGTCGCAAATCTGCTATTCCTAGCAGAAGTTTGGGTTCGGCATTTCTTGAGAGTTAGAGAACCCTTATGGACCCATTGCATAGAATTTGGTTTCGCTTCAGGACCCCAGTAACGAACTTAAGTTACGGAACCAGTCACCATTCGTGATAGAAGCTCTGAATTCTTCTCTAAAGTGGACACATTGTTGGTCGCAAATCTGCTGTTCCTAGCAGAAGTTTGGGTTCGGCATTTCTTGGGAGTTGGAGAACCCTTATGGACCCATTGCATAAAATTTCATTTCGCTTCAAGATCCCAGTAACGAACTTAAGTTACGGAACCAGTCACCATTCGTGATAGAAGCTCTGAATTCTTCTCTAAAGTGGACACAATGTTGGTCGCAAATCTGCTGTTCCTACCAGAAGTTTGGGTTCGGCATTTCTTGGGAGTTGGAGAACCCTTACGGACCCATTGCATAGAATTTTGTTTCGCTTCAGGATCCCAGTAACGAACTTAAGTTACGGAACCAGTCACCATTCGTGATAGAAGCTCTGAATTTTTCTCTAAAGTGGACACAATGTTGGTCGCAAATCTGCTGTTCCTAGCAGAAAGTTGGGTTCGGCATTTCTTGGGAGTTGGAGAACCCTTATGGACCCATTGCATGGAATTTTGTTTCGCTTCAGGATCCCAGTAACGAACTTAAGTTACGGAACCAGTCACCATTCGTGATAGAAGCTCTGAATTCTTCTCTAAAGTGGACACATTGTTGGTCGCACGTCTGCTGTTCCTAGCAGAAGTTTGGGTTCAGCATTTCTTGGGAGTTGGAGAACCCTTATGGACCCATTGCATAGAATTTTGTTTCGCTTCAGGACCCCAGTAACGAACTTAAGTTACGGAACCAGTCACCATTCGTGATAGAAGCTCTGAATTCTTCTCTAAAGTGGACACAATGTTGGTCGCAAATCTGCTGTTCCTAGCAGAAGTTTGGGTTCGGCATTTCTTGGGAGTTGGAGAACCCTTATGGATCCATTGCATAAAATTTCATTTCGCTTCAGGATCCCAGTAACGAACTTAAGTTACGGAACCAGTCACCATTCGTGATAGAAGCTCTGAATTCTTCTCTAAAGTGGACACAATGTTGGTCGCAAATCTGCTGTTCCTAGCAGAAGTTTGGGTTCGGCATTTCTTCGGAGTTGGAGAACCCTTATGGACCCATTGCATAGAATTTTGTTTCGCTTCAGGATCCCACTAACGAACTTAAGTTACGGAACCAATCACCATTCGACATAGAACTTCTGAATTCTTCTCTATAAATTTCATATCATTAATTACAATTAAAATGTTCAATTTCATTATGTATGCCAATTACTGTGTTTTTTAATTGGTCGTTAAATAAAAACATCTGATTATTATTCTGTCTGATTTACTTACATTGTAAATTTTACAATGTAATCTGGTAAACATGTTCGTGCAACAGATAATTTGGTAGTACTTTGTATAACATGTATGACATGCTTCCTGCGTATACAAACTGTCAGACTACTTTTAGTTGAAAAGAAATGTTTCTAAGTCTTCCAAAATTAGTTAGTACGGTTAATTTTGTAGCTTTCGATCGTCAGTGTGATTCTACTGTCGAATTGATTGATAACTTTGGAAAGTTAAGGTTTCCATCAGTGCCACATACTGCTAACGCAATACAGAGTAAAAACTTTGGTAAGAGGTTTCAGGAAACGTGTAATGGCTGCACTTCTCTTGTTTTAAATAGAATGCGCTTATTTACAACAGTACAGGTAAACTATTATTGGAATTTAACGTAAGGCAACTACATAATTACAACTACATTTTGAAAACCTTACTGTGACAATAATTGTTTACAATTACAGATAACAATAAATGTTTGCTGTATTATATTTCCACAGGTAATAGGCAAACTTTGGAACTAGTGTTCGACAAAATATTATCCGATTTGAATTGAGGAACTCTATAATATCGCTCATTCTTTAAATTCAAATTAACTTTGTGAATAACAAACGCTATCAAAGAACATGTTCTCCTTTTGTATCAGAAGATTAGTTGTTCCGTTATATTTTTAATGCAGCAATACATACATAAAATTTTATTATCATTTTTGAGTATTAGGTCGTTAAACAACAATTCGTAGAATTAGTCAATTTCGTCAGTTCTAGTTCCCCCCAAAAAAGCTAATTTTAATACTGCTTAACGTTCAACTACAGGTTGATTTGGTAATATCGCAATCTGATTTTTCGGGTATTAAACTTTGAATAAATTATAGTTTTCTGATATTTAGTCTTTTTTTTTTTTAAAGAATCGTGGAGTTGCCGAAGGCAACTCCAAGATTCCCATCCCACCCAGCTTACCCCGGCTCAGCACATTTCGTGCTATTCACAGATATAACATGCCCCACCCTTGAAAAAACCCATGCCCTAGACAACACAAACATCCTGGGAAAGTGCAGTGCTCAGGATTCGAACCTGAGCGACTTTGGTAGAATAACTCCGAAGCCAAGCGCTACGGCCACTACGCTACCGCGGTCCCCTGATATTTAGTTTTACTACAAATGCAAATTGACAGTGACCGTCACCACATTAGTCACAATCGTCTCTATAGCTATCGGTGGCAATGCCCACTGTGATCATAACGTCCAGTTTTAAATCTGATTCCAACGCTAACTGAGGGCTTAACTCCAACAGCACCCGTTGTACTTTACGGCACCGACGCTGTTCATAATCTCTACTGTTTATAATGTACAGCAACGCAACCTGGCCAGTACTTTTATCAGCAACCGACGTTATAGTTCCCATTTTGATTATAATCTCCTCTTTTGAAACTGATTATTCATTGACGACTCTGCACCCACCACGCCCAGCAATGCAAACTGATCAGAATTTTTACCTCCAATTGAAGTGACAGTTCTCATCTAGGTTAAATGATCACTTGATATTTCTGGTTACAATACCCAGTTGGATCATAACCTCCCATTTTGAAAGTGATTATCCATTGAGGACTCTACACCCACCGACGTCTGTTATATGCCGATGTTGGGGTCATAATCGCCACTGTTCATAACGCCCAGCAATGCAAACTGATCAGAACTTTTAGCTCCAGTTGAAGTGACAGTTCTCATCTTGGTTAAATGATCACTTGATATTTCTGGTTACAATACCCAGTTGGATCATAACCTCCAATTTTGTAAGTAATTTCCATTGAGGACTCCACACCCACCGACGTCTGTTACACGCCGATGTTGGGGTCATAATCGCCACTGTTCATAACGCCCAGCAATACAAACTGATCAGAATTTTTACCTCCAGTTGAAGTGACAGTTCTCATCTTGGTTAAATGATCACTTGATATTTCTGGTTACAATACCCAGTTGGATTATAACCTCCCATTTTGAAAGTGATTATCCATTGAGGACTCTACACCCACCGACGTCTGTTACACGCCGATGTTGGGGTCATAATCGCCACTGTTCATAACGCCCAGCAATGCAACCTGATTAGAATTTTTACCTCCAATTGAAGTGACAGTTTCCATCTTGGCCAAATGATCACTTGATACTTCTGGTTACAATACTCAGTTAGATCATAACCTCCCCTTTTAAATGTGATTATCCGTTCAGGACTCTACACCTACCGATGTCTGTTGAACTCCGATGTTGGGGTCACAACTGCCATTGTTCATAACGCCCAGCAATGCAAACTGGTCAGAAGTTTTACCTCCAATTGAAGTGACATTTCTCACCTTCGTTACACTCTCACTTGATACTTGTGGTTACAACACCCAGTTTGATCATAACCTCCTCTTTTGAATGTGATTCTTCATTAGAAGACTCAACAACCACCGACATGTGTTGATCGCCGATTTTGGTGTCACAATCTCCACTGTTCATAACACCTAGCGATGCAAACTGGTTGGATCCTTTACCTTCAGTTGAACTGATATTAACTGATTACAGTAAAGCTTGCAACCAAGGTTGGCTTGTGTGCATTAGTAGAGGTGGAAGTTGTTATTAATTTGAACTGGGACGTTGTCATGAACAGTGGGGTTGTGACTTAAATTCGTATACAAAATATAACATAAGCAAAGCAAAAAATATCTAAAAGTTAACCTCTCAAAAATCCATTAGTCAATTATAAGTTAACTGGTAAGTTAACTATGTCACAAATATGTTAACCATAGAGCAACCTTAAGGCATTCTCAAGGTTGCTAAAAGTTAACCATAGAAGATGTCCGAAAGCTAACCGTGAAAGTTATCTTTTGGTTAAACATAGAAGATGTCCATAAACTAAACTTACAAGTCATCGTTTGGTTAATCATAAAAAATATTCAAAAGCTAACCTTGAAGTCATGTTTTGTGCACCTTCTCGACATACCCAAAAGTTAACCTTGAATGTCGACTTTCCCAACATACCGTAAAGTTATGATCTGTGGTTAACCATTATACCATCCCAAGAAGGTTATCTATGAAGGAAAACTATATTGACGGTAAATAAGTGAATTGGGAAGTTAACTGCTCATTCTTTCAGAAACACCTCGCCAATTAATTTATAAAAGATAACATAGAAAAATGCCTAAACCAAAAAATATTAACCAGCAAATGTAATCTGGTGTTACATTGGGGTTATTCGACCCAAGAATTTTAAACAATGTTAATTTCGCGCAGGATAAACTAATTATTAATTAAATTTCCTTGATATTATATAAATTTGGATAAAGAACAAAATGACCTAAAGAAAAGCTTTTTTACAATGAGAAAAAATGAGGAAAATCAATTTATCAAAGAACATTCTACGATTATTAAGTGCAAAAACACATAAGTTACATCAAATATAAAAAAAGATACGGTACATTTGATGTAACTGTAGCTGAAATTATAAAAGAAGTCTAATTATAACATATTCATTGGTTGTATTTTTACTAGTACGCTACTGTGCAGTGTAACCACGAGGACTGTGCAAAATTTAACCAAGAAAAATGACAAATAAATAGCAAAAATTATCTCAGAGTACATATACCTGGGACAGAGATTGGAGCTAGGAAGAAATAGCGAAAAACAGGAAATAAAGAGAAGAATGAGAACTGGATGGGCAGCCTTTGGAAAGTTATCTTTCATCCTTCGTAATAACAAAATATGTCAACATCTAAAAACGAGGGTGTTTGACCAGTGTGTCCTGTCAGCACTGACTTATGGGGCAGAGAAATGGGGAACAACAAAAAAGAATATCGTAACAATTAAAATAGCACACAGAGGGATGGAAAGAGCAATGCCAAGCATGACCAGAAAGGACAGAGTCCGGAATGACAGAATTATAGAAATCACCAAAGTGACGGATGTCGGGGTCAAAATAGCACAACTGAAATGGACTTATGTGGGACATGTAGCTAGAACTACCACAGATAGATGAAACCTCAAAATAATAGAATGGAGACCGTACAAGCATAAGAGAGGCAGAGAACGACCGCCTATGCGTTGGTACGATGATTTTAAAATAACAGTTGGATTTACTTGGATCAGAATAGCACAAGACCGTGATCGTTGGAAAGAATTAGGGAAGGCCTATATCCAAAAATGGATCTGAAGAGGGGCTGTAGAAGAAGAAGAAGAACTAACTTCATAAAAATGCATGACGTAGTTGATTTGCCCCAAATACAGTAAGGTTTGAAGTATTTTATACTGTTGTATATTATTGCAAGAGGCGGTCTGGGATTTAATTCCCAGTACCGGAACATCGGTTTTTTAACGGCCGTTCTGCATTGCAAGGCAATGGCAATACAGCGAAGTATTCTGCCTACTAAATCTTTTCTGGAGTAGAAGTGTTTAAACTTCCCGTGGTTCGGAGCCCACGTTAACTTGTAGGTCCTCTATGTCTGTGCTACTTTAAAACGCGCAACACATGCATAGCAGCAAAGATCGATGCGTTTCGTAAGAGACAAAGCACCCAAAGAAGAATATAGTATTGTACGTTTAAAAATACGTACTAAATTATATATTCTAATTGCTGTTAGATTTTCTAGCCATATTTACCGTTAATTCGTAGTATGTTTTATATGTAAAAGATAAAGCAGATATGTAAAGAATTTTATAGTGTCACGCCAATTTAAACCAAAATACCTACATCTCACGCAGTATTAAAGCTTTTGTGTTTATTATTTTAAAATCATTAACTCCGCTACGGCCATGAATTGCTTAATTCTATTACGTTAATTTTATGTTTTTAAGGGAAATTCGAATACATAGATTTTTTCCAATCTCTCCGCATCACAACTTTATTTACCATACATTCATACTACCGGCGCCCCTCCTCCCGGAACCGCTTTCGTATTACTTCAGGGAGGTGCGGGCGTCTCTTACATACTAACCATTGATGCAACATGCACCGTAAACTTAACTAAGTGAATATGGTCGCCTCAGCCGAGGTTCGAACATGCGGCAGATCGGCCGCATTTCACTGTGACCTCAAGTGGCACCGCGTATTCACACTGCTCCACCGAGGTCCCTATTCCGCATCACAATTAGTAATTTTGAAACGGTTTCCAGAATACGGATAAAACAAACAATGAATATAAATGTACATTACATTAGCAAAGATGTAATACAAGGGAAACACATAAACAACGCTACACATTCACGAAGTTGCCAAAAGTAAACGTGTCGATCATACAATAAAACACGTATTTGGTTTTATACGTTTTTGTTCTATCGAAATTTAGGTTATTTACAGGAAGCGGTTCTCTATTCAGCATTTTCCGTTTATTTCTGATTTCCGACCATATAACAATGGCGACACAAATCACATTCAGTTTTGTCAGGATAAATAGGTATTATCAAGTAAAATGGGGTTTTATCGGAGTTATTTCCAAGATATTTTTAATTTCCGTTTCCTAATATGCATTGCATTGGCGTTTTACGAAAATTAATGATCGGCTCGCTGCATTCATATTCGTGAAATCTGAAGCACATGAATAGAAGTTTTCATGGAAATCTTGATTTAATAATATTGGACATATACCTAAGTACGGACATAACATAAAGTTTATAATTAAATATTATTTTCAAAAACTATTTACGAAGTACTGTTTTTAATAAAAGTATATAATTTGGACGAGGATACGGAAGTTATACTTATAACAGGCTACTAAAGTGAGTTAAAATATGCTGAGAAGGCGTTTTCTGTTTTCACTGTATCTACGTTTAATATGCATTGTTAACTAGTAGACAACATACATGGTAATAAAGTGAAAAAATTATTACATATTGCCGAAAAAAGCGCAAAAAATATAGTAAAATCTATGTTTATGATATATTTGCAACTGCAGGAAGCTAGCAACAGGATTAGCGTTAAGAAAGCTAAAGGTCCGGATGGAATTCCGTCAAAAATAGTAAGACCTATGGTAAAGATTCTCTCAAATTTGTACTTGAAGTTTTGAGCAATTTCTTAGCAAGTGGTACGTTTCCAAAAATCTGTTCTATTAGTTCTCTTAAAGAAGTCATACCTAATAGAAACTTTCAGCCTTTGGACCGATAGGTCTTCTAGACACGGTGGGAAAACTGCTGGAACTGTTGTTAGAAGACGAGTAGCAGAGCTAGAAGACCAGTCGGTTGTTGGTTTTCTAGCTCTTCTATCTCTTTTATTGAGCAATTTTCGAAAATAAAGATCTATCGTACAGGATGTTAAGATAATATGTGAAATAGCAATAAAGGAAGTTAGTAAAACACTATAATCTCTAAATTTGTATGCACTAATAACTGTTGACATTGAAAACCGATTCAATTCTGCGCCTTGACAGTTCATCATGGAGGAGCTTCAAAGAAGAAGAGCGTTACCATGCCACAAGGAAGGGCTATTGGACCTACACTATAGAATGTACAATACGATGGAGTATTGAGGTTGTATATACTAGAAAAAGCTCTAACAATTGTCTTTGACACAACTGTAGCTGTAAGCAAAACGGAGGAAGACCTAATGCGTATTGGAAACATTAGTTTAGAAGGAATCTACAAACTGGTTATTGAATAAAAAACAATAGATTGCACCGGATAAAGCAGAAGTCGTCCTCTTAAGTAGGAAGAAACATGGACTCATGCTGTATACTAAAGTCTTCTCCATTAGTGTGGAGCTTTCTGCATCTCGTTATTTTATATGCAACATTGTAAAGAGCTAGTAAAGGTTTATCATTTACAGACAAAGCGACACTTACAACCGGTAGTAAAAACGATTAAAACATAAAGACAAGAGTCGGACAGAGAAGACAAGCCTTAAATAGACTTATTACGTTGTGGTGGAGCGAGGAATTAACAAAAACTAACGTATCAAGACGTAAAGATAGTAGATTGTGGAACCAAACTACATACGGATCCGATGTGTGGCAATTAAATAAGATAAATTGAGGTGGACTGTGCAAGGTGAAGCTGTAGACTGTAGAGTATCAAGAATGGGACTACTAAATTTTTGCTTTCCCAAACATTTTAGTTTGGCAGCAAAGACCTCTTGTGGTTTGTTAACCTCTTTCCAAATGTCATTTAAGTTTTTTTTTTTTTATTAATTTTTACTTGCTTCAACTACGAGGTTATTAGCAATGTAACATTAAGTTATGTACAAGTTAAGAATATTTTAAGTCGTAGTACATAGTGATAAAAAATATAATAAAAGGTTTAACTAAATTTTTTTCAATAATCCGGTGTCCTGCAGGAAGGCGACCATTTTCTGTGTAGTGGAGTTTGTGTTGTCCAGTAATTTTTCAAGGGAGTTGGGTATTTGGAACTGTATTCTTGCGTTTTCGTAAATTCGACAATCCAGTAGGAGGTGTTTTACTGATAGTGGAACATTGCAGTTTTGGCACATTGGTTTCTCTTTTTGTTCTAATATATAGGAATGCGTTATTTTGGTGTGTCCAATTCTTAAACGAGTCAGAACGACCTGTTGTTGGCGGGACAGTGACTGAGTTAGTACTTGTTCTTTGGTTTGTGGTTTGATTGGGAGTAGTTTACAATTGGAGGATTCTCATTCAAGTTGCCATTTCTTGTTGATGCAATGTTTATAAAACGATTTCAGATCTTCTTTCGATATTTTTTTGACGACTTGGGAGTGTTTGAAGAAGTTATAGCTTTATTAGCTGCACGGTCGGCTGCTTCGTTTCCGGGAATACCCACGTGAGAGG
Source organism: Limonius californicus (assembly GCA_014611495.1). Classification (NCBI taxonomy): domain Eukaryota; kingdom Metazoa; phylum Arthropoda; class Insecta; order Coleoptera; family Elateridae; genus Limonius; species Limonius californicus. The sequence goes on along the minus strand of JABXWE010003093.1, from coordinate 18,501 downwards.
GGACCCAACACAGTAAGATAGTTTTCCCAATCTGTTGAAGAGATGTTACCTTTTCTTGGATTTGTATAGCTGTTTTATTTTTTGTTTCGTGAGATTGAAGTTCTTGTAGAGCACTCAAAGAGTCTGATATTATCAAAAAGTGGTTTTGTGACACTACTTCTGCTATAAACACTGTGGCTTGAAGGATTGCGAAAAGTTCTCCGGAAAAAATGCTGGTTGCTGGCGGAAGTTTAAACATTAGTGTACTTGTGGGTGTTACTACTGCGGACCCTACTCCTGCATTTGTTTTTGAAGCGTCGGTATATATTGGAAAACAATTAATTATTTCTTGGAAAGACGACCGGATGAAAATGTGGTTAGTTTCTTGCTTCGATATGTGGCACAGATCTTTGATTATATATGGTTTTAGTAAAGTCCATTCAGGGGAATTGGGGAAGGTATTTTCTATTACGTGAGGAATATTTTGATCAATTGAGGAAAGGATTTGGGTTGCTCTGAAAGGCAGTGTAGGAGTTTGTTTGGGATTAGTTGACCTGAAGTGAGTTGCTTGGGGATTAAATTCCGAGGGGAAATTTGGGTTTTTTGGATTAGAGGCAATGGCGTAGGCGTGATTGAGAATTAGTTGTTCTCTTCTGTATTTTAAGGGTGGTTCGCTAGCTTCGCATAATATGCTTCGGGTTGGACTTGTACGGAATGCTCCTAAGCATAGCCTTAATGCTGAGTGGTGAATGGAGTCAAGTGTTTTCAAAGTACTTTTATTTGCTGTTCCATAGATAATTGAACCATAATCTAATTTGGATCTTATAAGCGATTTGTATATTGATATAAGGATTGTTTTGTCTGCGGCCCAGTTACAGTTAGCTAACACTTTGATAATATTTAATCTCTTATGGCAATCGTCTTTAAGCTGTTTTATATGATGAGTCCACGTCATTTTTGAATCAAAAACCATACCTAAATATTTAAGAGTGTGGCAGAAATTTATTTTATGTGATTTGATATAAATATTTGGTAGAATCTGTTGTTTGTTCTTTTTAGAAAAAATGATTCCTTGTGTCTTATTTGCTGATAATTTAAAGCCGGATTGCTTGGACCAGTTTATTAGTTTCATTATTGATTCTTGTATTAAATTTCTTGTAGTTATAAGATTTTTACCGCTACAGTACATTATTAGGTCATCAGCATATAGTGATAATTTTACTGGGTGTTGGGCGATGCTAGTTACGTCGTTAACGGCAATTAAGAATAAAGTTGTACTTAGTATGGCTCCTTGTGGAACTCCATTTTCTTGTTTAAATTTCTTAGAGACTGTGTTTTGCAGTTTTACTCTGAAGTACCTTTCGCTTAGGAAGTTTTTTATAAATTCTAAAATATTGACTGTTAGTTGGAAATTGATCATGTTTTGAATTATTCTTCTACGCCAGGTGAGGTCGTACGCCTTTTCGATGTCGAAACTGATCGCAATGACTTGTTGTTTGTTTTTAAAGGCTTGTTGTACTTCCGTGTCTAAGCTGATTATTGGATCCATGGTATTGCAGTTTCTGCGAAACCCACTTTGACTATTTGTTAGAAGGTTATTGTGTTCTAGGTACCAGATGAGTCTGCGGTTAACGATCTTTTCCATGAGTTTGCACATACAGTTTGTTAGTGAGATGGGGCGATAATTTTGGGGATCTGTTTTGTCTTTGCTAGGCTTTAATACTGGAATGATAAAAGCTTCTTTCCACTGGTTGGGGAAACTATGATGTGTCCAAAGGTCGTTGTAGATATCTAGCAATCTCAATTTTCCGTTAGTTGATAGGTTACGTAAGAATATGAAAGGGATGTCATCAGGTCCGGGACTAGAAACCGGTTTTATGTTATTTAAAGCGAGGCATAATTCTTCTAAACGTAGAGGGTCATTTATTGGGTTGTTGTCATTTGGAGAAGCGAGCAGGGGAACTTCTTCTACTTCTCCTTTAAAGTTTAAAAATTCGTCATCGTAGGATGTGTTGCTTGAATTGTTATAAAACGTTTCTCCTAATATGTTTGTAATTTGTTCGGTATCGTTAATAACAACATTGTTGTTTGATAGAAGGGGGGGGGGTTATAGGAACAAGGGAGTCCTTTAATTTTCTTAATTTTCGTCCATATTGTGGAGGGGTTCGATGAGGGTGTTATAGAATTTACGAATAGGGACCACGATTTCTTCTTACTTTCTTTTACTGTACGGCGCGCTTTGGATCTGAGTTGCTTATAAGTGATGAAATCTTCTTGAGTTTTACTCCGTCTAAATTTGTAGAAAGCTGTTTTGCTTGCTTTTATTGCTACTTCACACTGGTTGTTCCACCACGGGACAGGGGAACGGTGTAGGAATGTGTTTGATGTCCTGATGCTTTGGTCAGCTGATTGAAGTATTAAATTGTTGAAATTCATTACGTTTATATTGATGTCATTACCTAGGGGTATTGATTCAAGTTGGGAGTCAATAATTTCCTTGAAAAGTTCCCAGTTTGCATCATCGTATTTCCATTTTGATCTTCTGGTATAATCTTTGTTAAGTGGTGAATGTGTTTCTAAAGTAATAGTCACCGGAATATGATCACTACTGTATGGGTCGGATAAAGTGTCCCATGTTAGTGTTGGTGATATTTGAGGAGACGAAATGCAGAGATCAATAGTAGATAATTTTCCTGTTGACGAGTTTATGTGTGTTGGTTTTCCAGTATTTAAAAGAATTAAATCGTGATCCTCTATCATTTTACCTATAATTCGACCTCGTCTGTCGGTGTGCGTACTTCCCCATAATGTATTGTGAGCATTGAAGTCGCCGAGGAGGATAAAAGCTAATGGAAGTTGTGTGATTAAGTTATTTAGTTCGTTAGTTTCTATTACTTTACTGTTTGGTAGGTATATGTTGCAAATAGTGATGGGGTGGGGTAGATAAGTTTGTATGACGATTGTTTCGTACACTGATGTTATCAGAAATTCAGTGGCCGGTATGGTGTTTCGTAGGTATGTAACTACTCCTCCGCTGGCGATGTTCGGAGCTGGGCGGTTCTTATGAAAAGCTGAATACCCATTAATAGTCGCACAGTAGTTGTCTTTAAAATTGGTTTCTTGCAGACATATAACATTAGGTATGGTGTCTTTAATGAGCAATTTGAGATGTTCTAGTTGAGTAAAGTAGCTATTAATATTCCATTGTATTATCATCTTGAACTGATTCTTGATCATCAGAAAATGATGATATATTTGATTCTTCGCCGATTTATTTCGCTATATTTCGATTTAATTTGTTTTGTGTTCTAGTTAGTCTATTTTTTAAACTTTTAGAAGCATGTGGGTAAATGAACGTAATCATTTCCTTGAGTGAATTCAAGTCTGTAGTATACTTTAAAGCGACATTCATAACATTTGGGGCTCCGTGTGCGTTTTCCAGGAAATGTTTAAATTGTTCAAAAGATAGGGGGAAGTGATGTGCGGGTTCGTTAAACATTTTCTTGAGGGGTTCTAAATGTTCTTCTAAGGCTTCTACTCGAGACTCTTGTTAGGAAGATAACTTTTTCCTTTTATTTTTCTTGGGTTGAGCAATTGAGGGGGGTTGAAATATCGGGATGCTAGTTGGAGGTGATTTGGGTGAATTATTATTTTTAGTAGTTTTGGTTGCGGTTTGTTTTTGTTCTTGCTCGTGTATGTTAGGGGATGCTGAAGTGGCAGACGTCTGGGGGAGTGCAGGGAAAATTTGTTCAAGCTCTGTAGGGTTTGCTACAGGGTAAGGTGTTGATACATTATTTTCGTCAGTCAGGTCATTAGCATTTAACGGGCATTGGTTTGCAATGTGACCTTGTTGTTTGCAGATTCGGCAGATTAGGCCATCGCCTGTTATAAAAATGCGGTAATTGGTATTATCATGTGTGATTATAAGCGTTTCGGGAATTGGGATGTTTTTATCAGTGGCAACAAAAATTTGGCGTCTAGAACTTAACACATGTAAATATTGTGGATCAGTAATACCTGCTCGAAGGAATGTCATTGCAGATACGGGGCGCAGTTTGTTGGATATCAGTGCGGATTCGATAATACTGTGTGGAATGGTTGGGCATGCATTAGATATAATAAGTCATTTAGCAGGATTGATCAGTTTACGTATTTCTGTTTTTGTTTCGTTGATTGTGATTCTTGAGTAATTTTCAACCAGGTGTTCAACCATTTCTTTACTAGTAAGGAAAATTGCAATTCTATTACTTGACATTCTGGATACATATTTAATGTTATGTGGTTTGATAATGTTTCCGATAGCCACTACATGATCTTGTTGTGATACGCCTTCTATTGCATTTACTATAATGGCTTGCTCTTTAGATGGGAATCGGTTTGTGTTATTTTTTGCTGCATTAGCAAACATTGTGAGGGTTATCTGGGATTGGAAGGAACAATTAAATACAGGATTATATCTGGGCCAAGGGCTGGAGAGCCCAGGCCAGGAAACGAGATATAAAATAAGGGATTAAAGGTTGATTAGTATGTTGATTAAATAAAACTAATATTTACGTATCAGGAAGCAAAAAGCGTCAAGTGCGAAGAAACACGGGCCACTCACAGCACAAACAATCCACATGCGAGCGTGGTTCGGCCATTTAAGTTTATTTGGTTTCATACTATTAGAATACAAAATTTTCGAATAAATAACACACAGTAGTCTTTCTTTATCATTTACTTCAGTTTTTGTGAAACTACAATCTAAATATTCTGCTACATATATTTTTGATTTTACTTTAGGTGTAATATTCTGTAAACCTGTATTTGTTGACGTTGACACTCAATAGGGTTCAGAAGCCCTCCTATGTCTAATCAAAAATTTATCTATTTTTCTGTACTATAAAAGTTTCTATACCATGTGTCATAGTCATTGCGAATAGAAAATAGGAGTAATACAACGTCGACCAACGACTTCTCACTGTTGGTCACTGTCGCAGTGTTACTGCCGCCTTGCCATTTTAAGCCTTATTTATATCCGCAGAAATATTTACAGACCATTTCACACTTCCCGTAATGAAATTGCAAAGGTTCCCGAAAGGCCAAAACTATGCAACGATTTGTGCAGTGATGCCAGATCTGCATGTGTGGAAAATAATAATGGGCCATTTTTAAGGGGTCAATAGAACAAAAAGGAAAGAGTGAATACTTAAGAAGAAAAGATCAATTGAATGGAGTGGGATTGCGCGTTGATGCCAATTCGTTGCATTGATAATATGCCTTTGAGTTGTATCTGTCATCGGTGAACACATACATGCACATTTGGCAACATGGTGCAGTAAGGAAAGAGCGGGTAATACGGAACCGAACATGGGGAGCGCCATAGAAACTGATATTAGAGAATGAGGTATACATAAAAAAGTTGAGAAACAGTGCGGTGTATAGCTGGGCGAATTTTGTTTTAAGACTTATTTTAAGGATATGATAGCTTGTAATATAACTTACGGTTGTTATTAAACAAAGAGTTCACAAAATATATCCTATTTGTTGTGCTGTTAGTTTTTGTTAGTGGTTTTGTTGTAGTATATAGTAGAAACAATCACGAATTATGCGTTAAGATAGCACAACTAAAAATTAGAACCGCTATTTTCTCTTCCATCATTTATTGTTCATACACGTTAAATTGTAATTCTAGGCGACCGGGTGGCGCAGTGGGCGAGAGTCCGCTTCGCAACCGGTTGACCCGAGTTCGACTCCCGTTGTGGCCCGAATTTTAATTAATTCGGGAGCAGCGGGAGTGACTCGGTAGCATAGTTGGGGGGGGTTTTCAAGGGTGGGGCATGTTAGACTCGTGCATAGCGCTACGCGCGCTAATCCGAGGTAAGCGGGGTGGGATGAGAATCGTGGAGTTGCTATGGCAACTCCACGATTCTTTAAAAAAAAAAATTGTAATTCTATAAATCATATTGAAATGTCGTGTAACTTAAATAGTAAATAATTGTAGAGTAATACCTGTTACGTGCGCCATCGTGGTTAGAGCACTGGAGAGACCGGATTGTTGGGAGTTCGGTTTACTCAGTCCCTTTAAATAATTGGGTACCTGAGTTCAAATGAGCAAAAGGAAATAATGCGATTGTCTAATACGTGATGCCCACCACATCACCGCGCATCATAAACTTGGCTTGCGACAACCGAGTGTGAGGCAAGGATACGGGGGCTCTGACCATCTGCTTTGCAGGCCAAACTTCTTTATGGGGTGTAGAGCCTCACCATTATTAGGATATACGTCAATTGGACGCGGTAAATTGACAGCGCGTCAATTGAACGCGATCAGTTGGACGCACGACAATTGGACGCGTACGTCAATTGGACGCCAGATAATTGAACGCGAGACAATTGGACGCGTTCATAAACTTAATATATGTTTTATTAGAATTTGTGGGGTTATTTACGTTTATTAAGGTGTATTGTGAATTCGAATGCCTTTCTCGGAATTTGAAAGTTACTTTACCAGCGCCACCGGGATTTTCCGACCCTTTGTGCACTCGGATTGGTCGCGTTATAGCAAATTCCTTAAACGTTCACACAGATATTCAGTTTTACTGCAGATTGCATTGCTAAGAGTTAAACTTTGCTAGATTTCGTGGTGCTGCAGTTTGTAATGAGTGAACGCGGTATCAAAATGTTACTATACGATAGTGATATCCACAAGAAAGAGAAAACCAGTGGTGAGAAAATTATATGGAAGTGTGTTAATTACAACAAGAACCATTACCGAGGAAGAGTGCATACTTTACTTGATGAAGTGGTAAGAAGTGCCCCTCACAATCATGTTGCAGATGCTGCAAAAGTTGGAGCAAAAGTGGCTGTTATATGAAGGAAATGGCCAAACAAGTAGAGCTAACTACCCAAGCTGTATTGGCAAACATGTCTTTGCAAATACCTGCTGCACTATCGGCCCAACTACCTAGCTTTAAAGCGAACAGTTCAGCGAGTAAGAACAGCTGCAGAAGCCGTTCCAGCAAACCGAAGAAGCCTGATGGATCTTACTTTTCCGGACGAATAGAAAAATATAGACGGTGAAGCGTTTCTTTTATAATATGATAGTGGTCCCAAAGAAAACAGAATTCTTTTGTTTCCAACCGCAAGGAATTTGGAACTAACGGAACATTGCAATCATTGGTATGTGTATGGTGCATATACTTTAGCTCCACAACTATTGAGTCAGTTATATACCATTCATGGAGTGCAGTAAAGTAATGTAATTCCAACTGCGCATGCGCTTCTTCCAAATAAAACGGAAGGTTCTTACATTCGCGCATTTAAAGCTTTAAAATTTTTAACACCGAGGCTTCAACCAACATCTATCATGGTGGACTTCGAAAGAGCAACAATAAATGTCTTCAGACAAGAATTTCCCGATGCCGTAAACCGTGGCTTTTTTTTCCATTTTAGGCAATGTATATGGAGTGGAGGCATATACAACAAGCGGGTTTGCAAGTTAAATATAGAGAAGATGCTAATTTTGCTTTACATTTGCGACACCTGTCAGCTCTTGCATTTGTTCCGGAAGAAGATGTCGTTGATTCCTATGATCTGCTAATTGATAGCGAGTTTTATGTCTTCTTCTTCTTCTTCTTCTTCTTCTTCTTAATAGGCTAGTGCCTGTTCCATACCAGTTTATTGAGAACTATAAGCTGTCTCTCCACCTTTTCCTCGGTCTTCCGACGCTTCTTCTTCCTGTTGGAATTTAATCCCTCGTTATTCGTACTAGGCGTTCACTGTCCATTCTACTAATGTGGTCGTTCCATTCCTGCCTTCTGCCATCTATCCACTCTCCTATTGGTGTTACATTACACATTTGTCGAATTTCTGTACTTCTAACTCTATCTCTTAGCGATTTGTTCGTTATTCGTCTCAGTATCTTCATTTCCGTCGTTTCCATGCGTCGCGCGTCGCCGTGTTTTTGCGGTGTCGGTTCTTGTTTCGGCTGTATATGCTATGACGGGCTTAATTGTCTCTTTATAAATCCTCGTCTTCGTTTCCAATTGTAGATGTTTATTTTGCCATATTGTGCTGTTTAAACAGCCTGCTATTCTATTGGCTTTCAATATTTGCTCTTCTACTTCATCCTGTAAGGAACCATTGCTTGTTATCTTGATTCCCAGATACTTTATGCTCATTACTTGTTCTATAATCTTGCCATCGGTTTCCAATTTGACCACCGAATTGACTCTTTGGTAATTGTCATCGTTTTTGTTTTTTCCATTGAGATCAACATATTGTAATCTTTGGCAGTCTTAGTGAATTGATATAAGAGTCTTTGTAAGTCGTCTTCTTGTTCCGCGAATAGTACTACATCATCGGCATAACACAGGATTTTTACTTCTTTATTTCCCATCATGTATCCTCTAAGATTACTTACGATTTTAATTATCTCATCCATAATAAGATTAAATAGGAGAGGGCTGCGCCAGTCACCTTGTCTTACACCTTTCTCGACAACTATTGCCTCGCTGAGAGTGCCATTTATTTTAATTTTTATTTTGTTATCGGTATATATATATCTTTAATAACATTAATTAGAATGGTGGGTATATGTCTTCTATATAATATTTGTAATATATCATGAAGCTGAATCTCCCTGTTCTGAATCCTTGCTGCTCTTCAGCCAAGGTTGTAATTGCGGTTATTCGGTTAGTTATTATCCTGGTTGTCAATTTCAATGATGTGTTAAGCAAATTGTAGTAGTTCTCGGGTCGTTTTTTGAATAGAGTGATTAAGGTGTTCGTTCTCTATTCTGCTGGAATTTTTTCTTCGCTGAATATTTTTTGTATTAACTTGGTAAGTTGGTGTATTATGTTGTGTCCTCCATATTTCAGTAACTCATTTGGAATCTGATCAATTCCGGTTGATTTCCTATTTTTTAACTTTTTTACTCCTGTTCTACTTCTTCCTTTGTAATTTCCGTACCTATGTCGTTTTCCATATCTGGTCTGATCTCGATTGATTCGTTGTCTTTTCTGAATAATTTTGTAAAATAGTCAACCCACTCATCTTGTGATATTTGTGTTGTCTCCACTAGCTCTTTTGCTTCTGTTCTCTGGTTTCTAATAAATCTCTTGCAGCCCATAAAAATCGTGCTCCATACTTTTGGTGAACTTTTCCCAACAATCGTCTTTTATTTTTCTTATATTTGAATTTGTTTCATTTCTAACTGCTTTGTATTCTTCATATGCTTCTCTAGTATTTAATGATCTGTACTTCAGGTATGCTTTCCTTTTCGTTAGGGCCTGCTCTTTTACTTCTTTGCAAAACCAGGGAGTTTTGTTCTTCGTATCAGTTCCCATTCTATTGACTTTCTTCGTACCCAGTGCTTCGTTGGCCGCTTCCAATATGTTGGTTTTTAATTTTTTCCCACTTCTATCTACACTTTTTTCATCCTGTATTGGATTACGTTTTATTTTTCTGGAAATTCTGTTGCTTTGTAGAGATATCGTACAGTGATTCAATGTTTATTTTCGTTTCATTTGATGGTAGTACCTCTTTTGCCATCTTTTTAAATTCCAGCCTTATTTTACTGAAGACAAAGCTGTTGTCACTTCCTATATAGGACGAATTAAGACATCGTACGTCTAATATTTGAGTAGGATGAATGTTCCTATTTGACACTATGTCGATTTCTTGCCTTGGATATTTTGCCAAGTATAGTTGTGTTGTATGTTATGATCAAAAAAGGTATTATTGATTCTCATTTCGTTTCTGGCACAAAATTCCGCCATTATTCTCCACTTTCGTTCTTGACTTCCTCGTTAAATTTTTGTTTCACACCGGGTACAACCTTGTTTCCTACTCTAGCCTTGAAATGTCCCATTATAAGTACTACTTACTTCATTTTGTGGGATTTGATCTATCATCTCTTGTAGGTGTTCATAAAAAGTTTCCTTATCTGCTAGTGGCTTCCTATTCTTCGGGGCATACACTGATATGATGTTCAATTTTTTATGCTTTGTATTCAGCTTTATAGCTACAATGAGCTCTGATTTGTATGTACATTCTTCAAGGGCATCTCTATAGTTCCTATATATTTTGTAGAAATATTCCTGTTCCTTCTTTCGCTCGTTGGTTTTTATCAACTCCATAAGGTCGTAGTTATTGTAGGACACTGATCCCTTTCCTTTCTTTTTTGTTTCGTTAATTGTGCATATGTCTAGTTCTTTATCTTCGATTTCCATTAGAAGTTCTTGGTCTTTTGTATTCAGTGATCTCACGTCCCATGTGCCTAGTCGAATAGTATTGTTTTTATTCCATAATCTCAATTTCTGTTTCTTTTTTCTTGCCGTAGTCGTCATCTCATTATCAATCCATGTCCGAGGCTCGTTGCTGGTTCTTTGAGCAATGTTCGTATTTAACCGGCAGCAGGCTGCTAACCTAACCACCGAACCCTCCTCCTTTACCCGGGCTTGGGACCGGCAACGGAATCTATTGAGCTACTCAATCCATTCAAAATCTACCGCAAGCGAAGTTTTATGTGGAAAACAAAAACGTATTGCAACCCTTAATACATTATTTCGAAGATACGTGAATAGGTCGCCTAGACAGAAGGCGGAGACGGACAGCCACTATTTCTTCGCTGTTTGTGGAATGTATATGCATTCGTTGAAGATGATATACCACGTACAAATAATTCTGTTGAAGGGGGGCACAATAGTTTTCTTCAATACTTAATGCTGCACATCCAAGCATATGGAAATTTGTAAATGCCCTAAAAAAAAGAAGTAGGTTTAAATCGATTGAAAATCGAGCAATTAATTGATGGAAATCCAGCACCACCCAAAGAAAAATTTATAGGGATACCGCCGAAAATATACGAAGAGTAGTTGCTGATTGCGGCAATAGACCAATATTGGATTATCTGCAAGGGACTGCGCATAATTTCCAACTACATGTATGAGTTGAATAATTTTGAAGGCATTTATGATTCGTTTGTGTTTATTGTACCATCGGCTAGTTTATGTTGTTTATTTTGTAATTTTCTAGACCTCTATGTTTTTGTTTTATTAACCTTTGCTAATTGCTTACTTTGTAATGTTTATTTTGTAACTTTGTACTAACTATAATAAACTGCATTTTACTATATAAATTTTTTATGAATCTTAATTACAGACGAGTCCAATTGTCGGCGCGTCCAAAAGACGCACGTCCAAAAGTCGTCGCGTCCAATTGACATACGCGTCCAATTGTCGCGCGTCCAATTGATGTCGTCCAATTGTCGCGCGTCCAATTGACATGCCACATGCCATTATTATTACCTGTTACTGGAAGTAGATAATGCTTAGTTCCATTAATCAATCCACTCTCTATTATTTTTGACTTAATTAGGAGCTTAAGAACACTAAAATTTAATATTTGACTTTAAAAACACATAATATGTAATTCAAAAAGGCCTTTGCGCTCCTAAGATCGCTTATGTTAGTAACTTCTAACGTCAAAATGAATAAAATTTAAATAATTTATGCAAATACGTACTTATAACTTATCTTTTACTATGCAAAGCAGCTTAACATTCTACAGAATAATTTATCGAATTCTGACCTAACTAAGAACACTTTCCTGTGAAAAGACTCTTGGACTATTTTATATAATTATATGATTAATTAGAACTAAAGGCCAAATAACTATTCGTAATATTTTAAATAGCCTCAAAACATTTCTAATTTACTAATTGAGAAGAAGACAAATTATTTTCATTATTTAGAGGGCGCTATAATTGTAAGAGTTGTTGACTAAAATTTCCAGTTTGATATATGAACAGTCACATTAAATCGGGAAAGCTTAAATAAGCGATAATACTAGCCGCTTTTTTGACTTATGTGATTTCCGCGTTGTCATTTCGGTTTCCCGGCGGACGCGCTTTTACATAAATATGCCTATATTTTAAATGTGAAAACACGAATGTTCTAAAAATTGATGTATATTTTAGTTAAAAACCACGTGTAGACTGAAAATAAACTGAATACATTATTTTTTTATTGAAAAAATAATGAAACATTACCAAGTTTGTAAGAAAATCTAAGGTTTTTCCTGAAAAACATCACTTTTTATTAACATATCCGGTAAATATTGTTTTCGCTGTAGGCATTTCGCTTTCGAGACTGTTCGTTTTATAGCTCTGGTCTCTATCATTTTCATAATTTTCGTATATCGGTCGATATATTTATATCGGGGAGTTTTATCCCTCAAAAAACCATCAGACAAGATGAAGCGAAAACTGATACATCAAGCAGCTTTTACGTAATTTATTTTAGGCTTTTGGTTTTTACAGCCCTAGCTATAAAATTTGCGAAAGTTATTGCCCAAAGTAGGCAAGGTTTCAAGATGAATTAATTTAATCTCATCTTATTTTTTTGTAATTGGGTATTAGGATATTAAATCCTAGAGTTTATGTTCAGTTCTTTTTTAATATGTTAGTGTATGCTCAAATTGCTCTTGAATTCTGCGTATTAGAATAGCTTCAACTTGGTTACACGCCTTCTTCCTTAAGGTTTCACTAGTTGATTATGGCAATCGTACAAATAAAAATATTCTTAGTAATAGCGAAGAATGGGCGTTATGTAGACCGCTCAAGAGACTTACTTGCAAGTTTACGCAGTTGAATTTGTAGTCAGTTTTAGTTAAGTTTTTATAAAGAAAAGTCATCGTAGGGCCACTTCCCACAAGGGGGCGGGCCGCTATAGGGGTTAGTCGCATTCTGCAGCCCCTAACAGCCCAGCCAGTAACGGGAATATAAGGATGAAATATACCAGGAAAAGTGGATAATGGAATTTCGTGGATGATACTTTCCCAGCATTTACCTATACGACCCAGCAAAACCACAAAGAACCTGAGTCACGACAGACTTCCCGAATTAAAGGTAAACCCTGTACCGCTGAGCCACCTTCCTCGGTCGTTCTTATAGCTCTAGCACTGCTTATCGTATTTGAGCTCTGTCAATCGTAATTTTTATATAACTCAGATAAAGATTTTTTACATAAATAAGTCGGCGTTAACCACCGTCAATTGGCGCAGTCGGTAGGATTGATAAAAAAGCAGTAATTCTTTTGTTTCTTGAATTGTGAAATTCTTAATTATTAGAATCTGAAACATTATCATTCCACGGAGAGTCCCACCTATTCAACATTAGACAAACATTGCTTAGAAAGAAGTCTAGGTAAAAAACCTTTCTTAATATTGAATAGTCAAATTCACCTCGCCTAGTGCCAACAATGCTGATATCATGGACAAACTTCCCGGTGAAGTATCAATGGTTCCAGGTACTGATTATCGTAATCACGCGTCCATCGAGGACATCAACATTCTATTTCAGGCAAGGAAGATGAAAAAAATCAAATAACTAGTGATTACTGTACTGTAAACCAACAAGATCTTTTTTTCTCTTCTGATTCTTATGTTATAGGAAAGGTTAACCAAATATCAATTAATAAACTTCATTTTTTCTTAAAAACACATATTCAAAATTCAACCATTTCAAAAATGGATTGCATAAAGAGAAACAAATAGTAATGCAAAATATTGAACCTTGTATAGGTTTGCACTTATTTGTCTCTAACATCATACTTGTAATTAATGTATTTGTGTTAATTATTATTGTATCTCTGGTGAATATTTATAAATGCAAACGTAATGTCTTTATTAGGAAACTACAACAATTATAAAATTCAAATAAAAATTCAGAAACGAATAATGTTAATTCAATTTCTTTGGTACAAATTCAATTTTAAGAAATACGAGTATATAACTTGATTAATATTTTCTTCCTATTTTAAAAATAACCAGATATCTGATTGACATTAAATTAAAGCAAATGAAATGACAATTTACAAAGTGTTAGAAAACTTAAATAGAAGTATTAAAAAACAAGTTATAGCCTTTTAAAAATTAAAAAGTTCTTCTATTTAATTCTATTACTTTCTTCTTGCCACAATGAAGTTTTTAAATAAATTAATAAAACAGACCACTTAAAATTGATTAATCTTTTGTTTTCTAAGCAAACTTAAATAATATAATTATATAATTATCTATAATCATTTACATTTTGTACTAAATAATTGAATGTTTTGGCAATTTTTAACTGAAATGTCAGTTGTGTGACATACCAATGTATTCCAAATTTTACAACGATTAAGATTATCACAAAAAACGGAGGTTTTGCATTTAAAAATTAAAAATTAATATCAGTTCCGGTCAAACCGGAAGTCAAAACTAAGGTTAAAAACGGTTTAAAGTTGCGCAGTTGGAGGTTATATCTTAATTTAAAATTTCAAAATAGTATGTTAAACACTAAAAAAGTGGGGACCTCGATGGGGCAGTGCGAACAAGCGCTATCAGTCGAGGTCACAGTGAGATGCGGTTCAGGGTGCATGTTGCACGAATGGTTAATATGTAAGAGACGCCCGCACATCCCTAAAGTAATGTGAAAGCGGTTCGAGTGGGGGGGGTAGTGTGAACGCCAAAAAAGTTAAATACTGTTACCTCATCTCATGGTCACGCGGTATATAACCTTACATTACCCAGATACAATAAATTATAATTAAAGAAATTATAGAATAGGGTGTTGTATGTTAGACATATAAATTACCAGCTATTAACCAAAAATATTTGCGGACCATAAATGCAAAAAAAAGCGCAAATAATATATGTCCCGGCAACGATACTGTATTTTCGGTTTCATGAAAATATATTTTCAACTTCTTTTAAATGTCGGTCGAATATTCGACTAACTATACTTTCTAAAATTTAGTTGTATAAGTTAAATTAGTAAAACACTAAATTAATACACTAATAAATTTCTTGTTTTTGAAACATACAGATTCCATAGTGGTGGTTGAATTATATTGAGAGAGAAATTATTTCTTAGTAATTTGTTTAGAAAGTAGGATGATAACTTTTTGGGAAACCAGTATGAAATATTAATTTTCAATGTCTTATTTGTCTATTGTCACGAAGTGATATTTAGGAACATACATCTGACGTCTGTTGCTGCTTAATATTTTGTTTAAAGGTCATGTATAGGTCTTAACTATGTTAGAAAGTATACATTGGCATAGACATAGGCACACCCTAACTTAAATAAGCTGGTTTCAAATTAAAATTAATTTAAAGGGGGAAGTATGAATCGTCTTGTGAGGACGATCTACTGAAATGTATGTGATGCGGTGACTCTAAAGCGGTTGTGACAAATAATATTAATAATTCTAATACTTAAACCTAGCAAACCTCCTAACCAGGTCAACTGCTGTCGTCCAGTCAGCCTCCTGCCGATAATCTCTAAGTTGCTGGAAAAACTAATATTAAAACGTATAAGCGAGAATTCAAGATGAACGGCTACCAAATCATCAATTCGGTTTCCGAAACAAACACTCAATGGTACCTACATCAATATCATCGCCTGACAAATACGAGGGTTGCCTTTTATATTTCGGGATTGGGCAACCCTAGTGCTGTCATCTGACAACTGGCGTCTTTATCGTAAAGTTCCACATTTTTGACGGTATACGTACTCAGAACGTTTTGACGTACGAACGCTATTTGTGTTGTTTACAGTAACTTGAAAAATTCATATCGGCCAAAAATGGAATTAAATCGTGAACATTTTTGTGCGATTATTTTTACAACTTTTGACGTGGATTAAATCAGCGACAGTGCATCGATGAACTTAATTCGACTTTTGGCGATGAAGCACCATCAAGGACCAGTGTTTATCGATGGTTTACCGAATTCAATCGTGGCCATAGTTCGCTCAACGGCGAATTTCGTGAAGGTCGTCCAAAATCGGTTGTTGTTTCGAAAAACATTGATGTGGTGCGTGAACTGATACTACAAGATCGTCATGTGACTTATCGTGAGATTTAAGTATCCTTGGACATTAGTGGGACAGCATACATTTAATATTGCATGAACATTAGGCAGTAAAAAAGATTTGTTGGCGTTGGATCCTAATAATTTGACAATCACTCAAAAACAAGCTAGTGTCAATTGGTCGCAAGAAATGCTAAAACAATTCGATCGCAGTACTTCAAAACATGTGTATGACATCGTGACAGGTGATAAATCGTATATCTACACGTATGAGACCGAAAGTAAACAGCAGTCGACTGTATGGGTCTTCCAAGGCGAGCCAAACCCAACAAAAGTCGTTCGTGCTCGAAGCACTTTGAAGCAAATGGTCGTTTTTTTTTCGGAAGAACTGAACATGTCTCAACCGCATCATTGGTGCAACGTAGAACGGTCAATGCTGAATGGTACACAACCATTTGTTTACCACAGGTCTTCGGAGAAATAAGGAAAACCGATCGCCGAAGACGGATCATTCTCCACCACGACAATGCGAACTCTCACACATCGGTTCGAACAAGTGACTTTTTGAGCACTCAACACGTCGATTTGATAAGTCATCCGCCGCATAGTCCTGATTTGCCGCCCAATGACTTCTTTTTATTCCGGAATATCAAAAATAAATTTCGAGGTCAACGTTCTTCGACACCTGAACAAGCGGTTGATGCGTTCAAAACGCATGTTTTGGAGATACCTCAATTGGAGTGGAAAAAGTGCTTCGAAAATTGGTTCACACTCATGCTAAAGTGTATTGATCTTCATGGAGAATATTCTCAAAAACAATAAAGCCATTTTCGATGATAAATATTTGTTTTTGTTCTCTAATCACGAAATATAAAAAGCAACCCTCGTGTAATACAAGAAGCACTCGAAGCCAAAATCTACTGCAGTGAGTGTTCCTAGACGCGAGGAACACATTTGATAAGAAGAAGGGTCTGCTCTACAAAATATAGAAACTGTTACCACACCAGTACTGCTTACTACTGCGCTGTTACCTAGCTGATCGCTTCTTTCAGACTAAAGTTTGTGCCAAAAACTCCCAACTGAAAGAAATAAAGGCAGGCGTGCTTCAAGCAAGTGTTGTTGGACCTAATGTATTTACTATACACTTATGACCTGCCAGCCACACCACAAACAGACCTGGGAAAATTCTCTGATGATTCAGCAATTCTTTCGTGTAGTAAGACTCCGGCAGCAGCATGAATGTTATTCCAAAAACACCTAAATCTATTGGAAACATGGTTGATAAAGTGTAGAATAGAAATTAATGTGGGTAAATCGGTGCATGTTACTTTCACGATTAAGCATTCAACGTGTACTCCAGTCACCCTTAACAATACAGACATACCACAAGCAAATAAAACTGGGCTTACATCTAGATAGGCGTTTAACGTGGAAGCATGTCAACAGAAAACGTAAAGATATGGACTTACAGCTCAAAAGCATGTACTAGATCCTTGGAAAAAATCAGGTCTTGCATTAGAAAACAAATTATTAATATATTAAAGCATAATCCTTTCCATTTAGTACTAAGGCTGCGAATGATGATGGTACGCCAGCAAATTGACTATCAACGTAATCCAACGGTTCCAATCCAAAACACTTGCACTGTTATCCAGTGCCCATGGTTCGTGTCAAACTTAACGCTTTCATAACGACTTCCATATTCCGTTTGCCTTCTTCTCCTTCTTCTGATTATAGGCCGATGGCCTGTTAATTACCTACAATGGAGTTGGTTCTATGAGCCCTTTTTGCACATATGCCGGGCAGGAGGTTAACCTAACTCGCCGAACAGAGAAGAGATGTTCCACTACATAGTTTACGATTGTCAAAGATGTTCGTATGACAACCGAGTCCGACGGTTTTACGTACCCTCCAAAGCACGACCGGCTGCATATGCCACTATGTTGGTCCACCCATCCGTGTACTGACCAGCGCGGATTGTGCTGGACTACGAATAGAGTATGATCGGCGTCCGCAGTGCTCCGCTATGCAACCGTCTATATTCCGTATGTGGTTCTTTTTATTTAATTACTTCTGTCACATATTCCGTAAGAGACGGAAGTAATTAAATTAAAAGCAGTTAAGCATCATGATACCCTGGAAAGGTAAACCCCTTAACAGAAGAGCCGGAAGTTCGAAGATTAAATAGAAAGTGGTCGACAGACTTAACAGATCAAATTAGGGATGTTTTCCTCTCATATCCATAATTAAGAACATACAATTAGCTCATAGCATTATGGTAACTATACTGATTGCTGTTAAAGTTTAAAACAAATAATGACAAGTATAAATACCAGTTTTTCTGAAACTCGTGGTTATGCTGCAGTTATGGATTTACATAGCATAGCATATAGTGTTTCTGGGTAAACAATATATAAATACTTAAAAAACGAATGTTTTGAAGATACAATTAAACTTAAAATACGCATTTGATTCTGGAAATATAAATTTAGTAACAATATACCATTCTTTCAGCGTATAAATAAATTCATAAATATGGTAAACATATTTAGTAGTGATTAGACTATTTTTTATACTAAGCACTATTCTGATTAGCGCTTAATTTGGTTTAAAAGTTTGATTTAAACCTACATTTGTAAACAATTGAACTGAACCCGTGGACCCCGTGCTACGCTTTGTTTAATA
>JABXWE010003091.1:0-12436 GCA_014611495.1 Limonius californicus | reverse complement strand
TCTGTATACATACGATTTGAGTTCAGAATTCTCGTGTAAAAAGAACAGCAATATGTATTTGGTATGTGTTACGACAACATTTAAATTATAATTATTATTTTATTTATAATGAAATCATTATTATATCTAAGTATTATAAACCAATATTGAACAGAAATAGGCGGACGTTAAATGAACAAACAAGCTCCACTGGCAACATTGCCTGCTTTCAAAAAAACATAACCTCCATCAAAAAAAACTAGCATAACCCAACTTAATTAATTGACAAATTTCATTGATAACACACATTCCCCCAGATTTCCACAGCCTACTAAGTGGCAAATCAATCCTGAATAGATTATAAATTGATTGAAAATCGGGGCAGTACCGTAAAATTCTATTCTAAGGAAATTCTTACACTAATTTAACATGAAAAACTTTAATTTAATGAAAATTTTGATATGTGTTATTCGTACTTTATAGAAAATTGGCTTTTTTGTTCTTTTTAATTTGTTGTAATCATTAATGAGTTCATTCCAGAAGTTTTCACTATATTTTTTTTAATTCCGACAATATGTAATTGTAATTGCAATCAAGCGTACTTAATGTATTGACAATGAGTTAGTTACTTCAGTCAAGTTCACACAATAAAACAATTAAAAAATATATTAAAATGCCAAAAGAAAATAATCTATTTCCAACTGTCTTGGGAATTTAATTTACAACCGAATTGTACATGTGTATCCAAAGAGTAATTTTAGTGAATATAATAAATTGCAAAAATGATACGACAATCGCATCATAGGTGATACTAAACATTTATAAAACAATGCAAATACAGTAAACCCTCGATTTTGCGGACCTCGTTTTAACGGACAAAATTTCCGATCCGCGTGTCATACGTGAAAATTAACAACCTATTAATTATAATAAGATTTAACCAAGATTTGCTTGTAATTAAATTAACATTTAATTTTGTTATAATTCACTGTTGTTTTTAACTATTTTTGCTAAAACACTATATTCATTTCGCCAATATAAATAAATACGCATTCGGAAAGCCTGCTTTATTATTTAACGAACTTTCGGCTTTAATGGACATCTTCTCGCTCGAATTAATCCATTAAATCAACGAAATGTTAAAATTGCCAATTACATCCTCGGCTACAACGAGATGCCGGATATAACGAGCGTTTGTCTGGTTTTATTTGCATTGTTTACCGTATTGGATTTCTCAATAACCCGTTCGTCCTAGCTAGAAACTACGGGCAAAAAATAAATTTTTGTAGATGATTTACAGTGTGTTGATAAGAAAATACTTTCCCAAAATTTACCAAAAAACTTCGATTAATGATTATAATTCAAATAACCGACAAGCTTCTGGAATGTTGTTGGATCTCGTAATTTGCCCTGTTATTTATTTGATGCATACAGAGCCGCAAAAGAATTTACCAAATACAGTCACAAAAGGTTTTGCCGATGTACTTAGAAAATAAATCGTAAATATACATTTTTTTTAAACTGACATATTGGCTAGGGTTAGAAAATAAATCGTAAATATACATTTTTTTTAAACTGACATATTGGCTAGGGTTCAAAGTATGTAAAAATACATAGTTTCAGAGATCTATGTTTTAAAGCACAAAAACAACTATGTATTCACAACTTACTTTAAATATCAGTTATAATTCCATAGTTTAATAGCTTAAAATTCCTTTTTCATTTCATTTCATAATCTTGATCCTCGTTTGTGCCGCTTGCGCAGTGTCGAGGCGGTGTGAGGCAAAGCTAAGCTAGTTTGTGCTATGCACAACAGGGCCCGACTCTGCGAGTTACCGTGTTGGTGCGAAATCGTGCTTGACTTGCCTAGTATGTGGATGTTTTTGTTTATGGTCTTGTTACCCCTCTAATGCGACCGTAATACGAGGAGTGCCATTCATTATCACTATTACATCCAAAGGCTGTCTTACCACTGAGCCACCCCAGTCACAATACACGTTTACTGATATTAAACATGATTTTCCCGTTATTGCGTTTAATGGATTCAACGAGCAAATACCTGAAATCCCAAAAGTCTCGCTATATCCCAGTTGGAATCTGTATGTACTTTATTGTTAGCAGTTCCATGTGCCAAATTTATATAGTGTATATGAAGGTATTTTTTTTCAGTAAAAAGAAAAACCGTATTATCTGTGTTTCTCAGTTATCCGTGCACATGTATCCAGTGATTATCACGGATAATAGAGAGTTTACTGTAGTTCTTAATTTAGAACGAGTTTTCTACAATTTTGTAATACGGTCTATTTACATTATATCGCTTTATGAAGTTTGCAATCAAAAACTAACAGATAATGTAATTTACTTATTTTTCATTTTTCAGTCCTATACCACTGTGTAGATATATCAGGTGCACTCCTGCCATACAAACATTAAACGCAAAATTTAGCGTCCAATAAACACTAACAAAATAATAATGGCTATTTATACGGTTTAATTTGCAGGTTCATAAACAATTACTCATTTTTTTAATGAATCAATAACTACTATATCTTATGTTTTTAATACAAGTCATTAAAGTACATATCTCTGGAATCTTGGGTTTTCCAAAAATTACAAAAGCGTATTATCGTATTTAACTTATAAATACTTTTTGAGTAGATACAGCATTGATGTTTGTAACTACTGAAAAACTAACAGAATATATAAACAATTAATGTATGTTTTGCTCTTCCTTTACTTTGAAGAGATGCAATAAAGGGAAAACTTTCTCTTTTAGGAAGAATTTAAACTAATCCGTTTATGTTCCCTGTCCGGAAACATTGAAAAACCACTCCTATGTTGGTTTTATTGTCGATTATAATAATTTGAATCAGTAGTGCGATAGAAAATAGATTACTATTCACCACTCGCTTTACGGGGGCTATTTGTGTTTTACTATACTACCAATCTATAATACGATAACGCACTAAAAAATATCTATTATTTATATTGCTAACGTAAACAGAATTAACAAACTCGTAATTAACTGTACTGGACGTTGCATACTATCATTCTCCATACAATATTCAAAGAAAATCAAATCTAAGTAGAAGTAAATAATATGTCATGGTAACTCAAGTCATGTTAAAACGATGTGTCTTTTATCAGTTAGTATATCGACTAAAGATACCCTCAATTTCAATCAAAGGTCAATTGTATATTAAAAATACGGATCTTGTAACTACCAACAACAAAATGCATGAAATTCATCAGATTTATTTTTAGGCGTTACAATTTTTGCATAGATTAAGAAGAAGATTTCGTCGCAATCAACTTTATTATGCAAATATTTTTAAAAGCGTGGGCGTGTTCTGAGCAATAACATTTAATAATATATAGCTGGGATTATCAGTCTAATATTAACTTAGATTACCTATCTCAAGTCCACAAAAAATATAAAAACAGAGCAGTTAACGTTAAGTATGCAGTTCGGTTCATGGCAAGGTGGTCTTGAAAACATAGGTAACAGTTCTTAGGTTATAAATTTATACGCACTAACAATGTGTCAGAAAAAAAAGTTAAAATCTATTGAATTGATAGAAAATATGCAAATAGTTGGATATAACTAACTCTTATGAACATTCAAAATTAACGACTCGTTCCGAGAACCATTGGCAACATGATTATATAAATCACTTTGCTCCTAGGGTGTTAATCATTTAAAATGTTATTACTGCCAAGGTAGACTTGGATGCTCACCTGTTGAAAACTAAAAAATTCTGCGAAATAAATATATGTTGACTCACAACGCATGTTATAAACTTTGGCAGAATGTTGGAAATGTACTTTAAGAGTTACACAATCTTAGATTAAATTCAGATTCGCGATATATCAATACAATTTTATAATGATAAGGAAATAAAAATATCACACAGAAAGAAGACAACTGATCGAAATACATAATCAGAATCGGATTAAGTTCGTGTAAGTTTTAGAACTTGTTCAGAATTACCTTCCCAGCCATACATCAATATTTGTTGCATGCATCATGAATCACCCTGTATAAACATAATTACAAACTCAATTTGCAATTCCTATGCCGACTAAACTTATCCACACTCGAACCGACCTATTAAACGGAAGAGATAAATCATTCTCCAATCAGGTTATTTTCTTATGTAAAAGAAATTCCTGCTTCACATCCTGGTGGGATCCAATTTTTAATTTTTTTAGCTTTTGCTATAATAATTTTTATTATATAAATACCTGTTTGTTAATTTAAGTATATATTCGTTCTGCCATAAAAACTTAAATAAAGCTGTTGTTTCTGAACCTTGAAAACATTAAACGTCATACTTGTAGTGGTGGGTATTGTTAACTCCAGCTAATATGGTAGTTTTGGATTTATTTAACTTGAACAATAAATGCATGCAAATATTAATGAAATTGGAATTTATTACTGGAAGTTCTATTACACTACGAAGTAACCAAAAAAAAAATGCAAGATTCAGAGCTTTTAACCAGAATATCTTCGAAGTTATTCGAACATACGTCATATTGTTACCAGTACTTATATACATATATGTAGGTAACGTATGGTTTCAATAAATTTTTTAACATATGGACCTCACTTATTGTAGGTGATAGAGATAGGTTTAGATTTAGAGCTACGGTGTAATTTAGAGGCGAACAAAATGTTAAAGAGAATATTTGATATACGTATTCGTTTGGAAACAATGGCTAAAATACTTTTTGGCTTCTATTTCTTTAAATATCCTCGTGCCATCTTCAACACTATTTATGAAATTTATAATATACTTCTGAATTACTTAGGTAGCTTTTAATTACCGACGTTTGACTTTTTGTTAAATATTATGAACTATTAATTTCTCTTTGGACACATTTGATTTCTATACAGGGTAAGTCTGCCAATACGAATCAGCGTGATATCTCGCTTTTTTTTTAAATATACGAAGAAATATTATAAGACAGATTGGCAGTGCCTTCTAAAACTGCAATAACAACCGCCCAACGAATGTTCAACGATTATTTTTTAAATCCAATGAATTATGCTGAAAACATAAACAGAAATTCTTTTTGTCATAATTACTTCAATTTTTTCTTGTTTTCCTTCTTTCTTTTATTTACCACACAAATTTTTAAATTAATGTTTATATCTTACCAAAGTACATAAGCTATTGAAAACGCCCTCTAGTCATTGAATTAGTATAATTTAATTTTAATTATTAACAACCAATACAAAATCCGGTTTATTTGTATTTGATTTATATCATCGTCCTTGCTACTGCCTTTATGTCTAATATAATTAAAATGTCGACACAAAGAAACAATAAATCCCAGCACATCAACCTACAGGAATGGATAGGTGCGAGTAACGTCCACGACAAACGGAAACAAAACATGTACATACATACATACAACCTATACGTCACTAGCCATCAACCCAGATTACCAGACAGAAGTCAACGAACTTAACCTTATTACCCTCAAGTTCTGGTTAATCATAATACCGGTGGTATTAAACTCGAGCTATCAATTCATGTCAGCTCTCTCTCCTCCTCGATACAGATTCGTTCTATATTCAGAAACACTTCTGTTACGAATATATTTAAATACATAATTTACATAATGTTATGGACATGCGAACTTTTGCAAACGGAGAATTAAATTTGTGGTCATCACAGAAAATGGGTGGAACTGGGAAGGTGCCCAGCGAAACTGCATACAAACACGCATAGACCGTCACGCAAATTCACACTAATTGAACAGAACATTTAAAAATGTATATACTTATGTTATTGCATCTATAAATGATTACTACTATTTAGAAGTTATATCACGCCGCCAATCACTTAGTCATGTCATAGTACGATAACTATTCACTCAATTTCTTTTTCACCTTCTAAATTTTACGCAACGTCGATTAAATAACATCGTGTCGGATTTTCGCAAAAAAAACAATAATAGCGGCGGATATAATTTTTGCATACTATGGGCTATGGCACGAACCGATACCTACTAAGTTCTAGTCTACAGACTTTCAAATTTCAGTTTCAGTGATGAATTACTACTGTTTAAGTGCTTTTTTAAGAATGGCCCATTTCTGCTACTATGTCCAATCACCGATACTATAGAGCACAACAGGAAATTTTTAAATATATCTATTATAAAATTCCACGTTTGGGTGACATATCTTTAAAAATTGCTGAAATTATCAAAATAAGCACATTCAAATGATTTTAAAAATAATAAGAAACACTTTCAATTCATTATTCAATACAAAAGTTAGGACTAATGATTCGCATTTATATATATGTATGTATATTGTTCACAGTGTAATTCCGCATACATTGGCTAGACAGTTAGACAAGTTGACACCAGATAGAAAGAACAAATTTGTCATTATTGGAAGTATTAAATAGAAAATCAAGGTCTAGTTGGAAGCCAATATCCAGTGTACTGTTTCCTCAACAACACATTTTTCCTCGTACTGTTGTTGAAAATATAAGGTAATATCAACGCCTCACACACACAGCCTTAAAAAAAAATTAAGTAGCGCCTTGTTACAATGTCGCCGATAAAAGGAGCAATTTAATATATTACACTGCAGAAACTAAGTAATTAATTAAAAACAATAATTACAGCAGTTTATTTTACTTATTTTTGAAATAAAGACTTTCATAAATAATTTTATAGTAAATCCATAGTCCATGCCAATTTTTTGTGACGCATTATATTACAATTTGTTTTAGTTCGTTTGAAAGCTTTACTTCAATTTTTGACTTCTTTAACATATTTCATCATTTAAAATAATTAATTAATTACTGCCTAAATTTTTTTAACGGAATCATTTGTAACGGTGCTGTTTCTGTTAGGGATATTTTGACCGCCAATCTTTGAAAATGACGTGCATCGTGTTGAAATACGTATAAAGCAGCAGCAACCTAATAAAACCTGTGGAAATTATTAATATTATTGTTTTGATGAAGTAATCTCTTCGAGCCTAGACCGCATTGTGGTGGAATTGTTTGATGCTGACGTTTCGCTAATCGTTAATAATGCTACACGCAACGGTTAGCGAAACGTCAGCATCAAAGAATTCCCCGACAATGCAATCAAGGCCGAACATATGACTTCATTAGACAAAAACCGCGAAAACATGAAACATAACATTGTTGTTTTTACTCATTAACTTAATATTTTTGTTTCTTTCCCAGAAGGGTTATTTAGTACCTACTATTCAGAAAAAAAAACACCGAACTCATCTGACGATACCCATAATCGAACCTGGATCGCCTATTCAAAAGACGTAAGACTAACCTATCTAACCTACTGACATGGGCGTCTGGTACTCCACCAAAATATTTTTGAAAATTAAAGATGTTTTAAATATTATTTTTGTACAATTCATTAACTGAACAAATAGCAGTTGTAAACTATCTTGCTCGTAACAAGAGCGATTATTTCAGTCGTACGCTATTAACCAATAAAATGAACGAACTGCTATTTTTCCAATCAATAATGGTCTATTTACAGCGCCTACCTTTATACTGAATGTTTATAAAATCATGTGCTGTTAGTATCTAAGAAAATAGCGTCACACATTTTGTTTTATATAATATATAATGAATTAACAAATAAGCGTGGCACCGAAAACTATTCCCAAATTCTCAAATAGCAGCGTTTGCACAGCTTGTCAATGAAACAATCGTCATTGTCACCATTTCTAAAACAGAATTCTATAATTTTCAGCTCCATGGTCAAAAATTAATAGATATAGATGGAATCAACTCTTATAGTTAATCATTTATTTAAAAAACACTAGTTTTCTTAAACCTTTTTTTATTTTAGTACCACGAAATATGTATGTAAAAAATGTATCTACCTTGTTAAAGTAATTTTTTATTACTTTTTTTGTGAATAATAGATCACTGTAATGGAAAATAGTATATGAGTTAATTTCAAAATTTAAGGAACTATGAAATTTCTGTCACATATGAAATAATTTTAGATTGTTGAACTATTTGACAAACATTACATAACCTATTCTCTATTGATTCGGCTTGTACCTACATATATTACTAGACCCAAACATATTTACAAAAAAAAAACAGGAATCCAATAAAAGTCATTTAAGATTTTTTTTTGAAAATCTGGGTTCTGCAATTTGCAAGTTATGTAGCTGGGATAAGGGAACTAAGACAAATTTGTAATAAAGAACGAACAGATTATTTATTTTGTTATATTGTAAAATATAACGTAAATTTGTATTACTCATACTTTTCCTTTTCAGCATACAACCCACCATAGTGATAATTAAATGTTTCAAACTGCAAATATGTGCTCGCTATATCCATTAAACTTAATATCCGAGAAGCTTATG
Organism: Limonius californicus; assembly: GCA_014611495.1. Classification (NCBI taxonomy): domain Eukaryota; kingdom Metazoa; phylum Arthropoda; class Insecta; order Coleoptera; family Elateridae; genus Limonius; species Limonius californicus. The sequence goes on along the minus strand of JABXWE010003091.1, from coordinate 4,074 downwards.
GTAATTAATTTTAAACGTAAAATACTATCTTTACTGTCAGCAATATTAGATTTAATGTTTTAACCCTATAATAATGTTCTTCTTTTTCTGATTATAAGCCAATCGCCTGTTAGTTACCTACAATGGAGTTTCAAAATCTTAAAATATCCACTACCTACTACAGGAAAAGCAAATACATCTTTTGTTAATAAGACGAAGATGGTTTTTGTACTTTAAATCTAAAATTCCCGAGATTACGTCTAAAAATTGAGTCAATATTTTCCATTCCACAAAGGATTATCTAAACTGCACTAGAAAACCTTCTATGGATCGATACCAAGAATATAACTACCGGCACAAATATAAATACAACCCAGAAAACTTCCATAAACTTTTCGTTTCTTATTTGCATTGCAGTCATTACGTAAAGTATGCTTGAAGTTAAATATTTTTTCACTCACATAAAAAGGCATTTTAAATTTTGTTGGTTATTTACTTTTAAAATACTTGTTGTATCCTGGATTTCCAGCTCGTTTTAAGTGAGTTGGACTGTACCATACTTTCTGTTTTCCATTTACATTCCAGATTAATAGATGGAAAATAAATTTTCGGATTCGCGGTATTTTCGAAACAATTTGGTTTTTGAAAATGAAAGTGCAATGCCATGGAATCATTAATATTTTGTAATACAAGTTGTTAACGTTCTGTCAATGCATACGAATGTTTCTTAACATAACAGAAGGTAACTCCAAAGCATGAAACAAGAGTAAATTTCTAGTAGATAGTTCCAAAACAGTAAACGGTTTAGCGTGACAAAGAATGTGTTCCTTTAAACGATTTTGGCAAAATATAGAAGCAGAAATTAATGAAGCAATCGCTGGCAATGCAACTCACATTTATTGATGTAAAAAAACGGAAATGCTGCAACCTGATTGGTCGATTACTATGGTTTGACATGGAAGTTGAATAGTCTAATAAATATTCACCTCTTGCAATTAACTACTATCAGTATTACATCTATAAGTTGTATTTCACATATAATATTGTAGTACTAAATACAGTGAAAAAAATATTTGAATATCTTTCGTTTTAAACTGTCTGTTACTTGTGCAGTTGTCTAACTCAATACCAACGTTGCATAGAAATTGTCGATAATGAAAATGATTACTTGCTATTTTTATACTACTTTCTTAAAAATTATTGGCAATTTTTAGTGCACTAGGATGCTATCCCCTACTGATGCTGCTCGATTTGGATATTTTATTTATTGAATTTTAAATATGGAAAGATATTTTTATATGTTGGGAAAGTAAATATCTATGTACTAACATTCTAATTAAACGAAAAAAAACAAACATATACTTCTTACATCAATTTCATTATCTTAAAATAGCAAAAATTATCTTAAATTCAATTTTTATAACTTCATACATTCATATCTGACATTCAATAAGATGCATCATTTTCTACGCAGTCAAGCATCACAACTGTACTTCAACTGGAAACGTTTGTCGATTAGCTTATAAATAAATCCCTTTGATCTGCTGCTAAGACTATATACCATACTCCAAGCATTATGTTTTAGAAATGTTTGGAGAAAAATAAAATTTACAATAATACAGAAAATTCGTCTTTGGTAACTCTTCAAACACCAAAGGTCAATGTGATAAAGCTTCATAGCACTGAAATGAATGAGAAAATTGTCGGGGCATCGAACCACTGCCCAGTGAGCTTTCATTGAAGAACGCAACAGCAGCACGTGCTTTATGAGGGATCAATAAGGCAGTCGCAAGTTGCTAAGGGCGAAGAGCCAAAGTAGGTTAACCAATACATTGACTCACGGGAATGCTTATCGTATCATTTGGGGTGAGCTTTACGTCCTAGTAAACCGCAATGGGCGTTTTTAAATATTAAAATTATATTATGGCCACAAAACCACGCCGATGACTTTCTAACTGGAAGTAGCCTTGGTACAAACATGTTATTGTAAATTTTGATGTAAACCAAATACGAAATGTTGCCGCCCATCAGCAAGCAATGGATCTATCTCGGGGTTAATCCATTCCGTTGCAGCAGATACACCGCTTTGTATGCACATGTTAATTGCAATACATACATTAAACATTATATTTCAACTACAGCTATGTTCCCAATTGCGTCAGAAATAACGAAGTCATCTCCATCTGTTGCCTTATCACACATTGCATGAAATTAATTCCCATTATTTTTACATTACAAACACTATTCACTAGAGAACTTGGCAGAGAATGCCTAGAAAGGCTTACTTAAGTATTATCTAAAAACACAGGATTAAGCATGTAAAGTTGCTAAATCCGTCACGACTATTAGAGCTGTGCAACGGCTTGTTTGTTCCGAGTGACAAAGCAGGCAAAAGTATTAATTACGCTTTTAATAATACAAATCGTTTTAGTTAGGCCGTTACAAGCAAAATCTGCCAAGTTTCGTTGTAAACACTTTGTATGTATTTGATACGATATACACTCTAAGGTGCTAAGTTGACCACCGACGCAAAACACAATAACTTATCAACTTAAGTAGTTTGTCAATATACAAAAAGTTGTTGTATGCCCCATAAATATGTATGGTTTTATTGATTAGAAATACAAACTGTTATATTAATAAGATTAAAACAATATTTTGCTGCCTACTATTTTGGTATCATTTAGAAATTTCGGGTAAGGTTTATTTCTTACCATCAAGACGTCTAGAAACATAGCTGCTGAAATATCTAAAACTTCCGCAAACTTAGTTATTTAGTTTAATTCTGATAAAGGGACTGACTCTTCCGTACACAATCATCATTCGACGCATTTATTGACTAAATGCTATTAACATACTTCCTAAAACCTTTCTGCAGCAACACCACGAAACCGGATTATCTTACATATTATTATATTATAAATTACTTTACATTGTCCAACGTTCAAAAAGTCCTAACACTTCAGCACATATTAGCTTGGGAATGATCAACATAGATAGATTGAAATACGGCCGAAGTCCTATATGGTGAACATCCATTTAATGATTTTTCTATATAAAGATATTCTTGCGAGGATCTTGACCTACACTGATTTTTATGTAATTTACATTATGATGTAAAACCCCATATTGTTGTGATGTTTTTCTTTCAAACTTTTACGACATTACTTAGGTATACAGATAATATTATGAACGGATTATGAAATACTGTTTCTAATTTGTGTTTTTTCAAAAAATTATGTTCTTTATCGAGTACAAGGATAAATTTGTAAGCGGACTGTACAATGTTCATAAATGTCATATAAAGGTAGGCGCATACTATTCGCATCGCACGGAACGGACGGATCGCATTTTTGTTTGCTATCATATGTAATACTATTGAGTATCGCATATTATCCGCATCGGAAGGATCGCATAAACGGAATTGCGGAATCACATCGTCGAAACACCATCAAATCCGTGAGATGCGGTGTGTGTAGATGACGTCAGTTGTTGCAAAACGTAAAGCACTACAAGTTTGACTGCTGAAATGTTGGTACAGTTTACAAGCAGTTGAATATCTGAGTAATTAAACACTAGATTAATAAGTTAGTAACAACGAAAGCAAAAATGGATGATGCTACTCTAATTTCTGTGGTACAACATTATGAAGAATTGTACAATTTAAAACATCCGCAATATTCTGTTTTGCAAAGAAGGCAAAATATATGGAAGAAATTGCAAAAATAATGAAGCTGTCGGGCAAAACTTAAAATAAAAACTTTAAGTATTGTTTCTCTAAGTATCGAGTTGCGTTTGAAATGCGTTTAGACACTGTAATGTTTGCTTTAGTTTTAAATACAGCAACACCATATTTAGCCACGGAAAAACGCGTTTTACTTTTTCTGAGCTTTTCTTCTTTTTCTTCTTCTTCGAGCAAAGCTGCTCAAAACAATCCTTCTGAATTCATTTCGTTTGTAGGTGAAAATTGCGGCTGTAATAATGGGACTGCGTAAATAGTAAGCGTTACAACAAAATAAAATCCGTTCGGTTTTTTGCGAATAGTATGCGATGTAGCCAAATAAAATGCGATCCGTCCGTTCCGTCCGTTCCGTG
>JABXWE010003090.1:0-46608 GCA_014611495.1 Limonius californicus | reverse complement strand
AATAAGTCTTCACCTTAAAAAAACATAGAATCGTATCATCATTCTTAAAAAAATTCTGAACAAATTTATCAGGGGGTGGGGGTGGTTTTAACCCTTCTCCAATTTTCTTTGGGTTTTTTTCGTTACTGAAGTGCCCAGGTACCAAATTTCATTAAAATTGGTTTACACGTTTCTGAACAGCATACAAAAATGTGATATTTTAAGTAAACTTTGAACCTCTCTCACGGGCAAACGGTACATTTTGGTATATGACAAAGTTGGGTCCAATCGACTTCTTTTGACCTCTAGAATACGTGGTAGCTCTATGTCCCAGGCGTTTTGGGACACCCTGTATTGCTGCATAAATATTTTTCTCTGAATATGGTGCCCTGTAATATTAGTATTTGAACGTTTTTGCGTTGGATATTGTTCCATTGATATTTCTCTTCTAAATATTTTCCCCTTGCATATTTTTACTGTATAACTTCACGCACATGCATGCTAATATTTGTTTCCGGTAGGTCCAGAGCTATACTTACACTGCCATTTTAGTCATTCAGAAGCCGTGAAATTATTGTCGATTGAATCTCTCAAAACTCAACTATCGAAACGATGTTATTACATCATTTGTGAGTATGGGTTCCCAATTTTTAATTATCGTTTTTATTTAATGAATGCATCAGTGGTGACCTAGTACGGACCTAATCAATTACGAAGTGTTCGTTTTACCGATGCTTTCGCAATCTATACGCAATAGTCCATAGTTGTCCTTAAACGTTTTGTTTACGCAAGACGAATAATAACAGCATAAATACGTTTTCTAATACTAAAAAAAAGGTTGTATTGCAAATAAGAAATGTTACAAGTTTTAGTTTATCTGGAATTGTATTGGAAATCGATGCCGGACCAGGTTAAACTAGTTCTGGTTTAAACTGTTTTAAGTAAATTATAGATTGCCCTCGTGTCTGCAATGAGAAAGCGAATTGCGACAAGAAAACGCAGCAAAGCCAGCGTTAATCAACTCTATCTTAAATATTTGTTTTTCACAACATTTAACACGTTCTGTACCCGCGATAAGGCCGTCAACCTATTTACCTTTGATATTATTCATCGTTATTTACAACACCATCTCGGCAAAGCTTTAAACAAATGTTTTTGATTAAACAAACAGTAATTAGTAAGAGCGCCGCCATTATAATTCGGAACGCTGACGTTACTAAATAGTTAGGAGGCTTACGCATTTCCACGGTATTATTTTGCCAGTTTGTACAAAGTCTGAGCCAATTCTGATTTAGCAAACTCAGGATACTGCTCTACATATTAAACATAAACTGTCCGATGTTTAAAGTAACGTGGATATTTACGGTTAGTCGTGCAAAACGATATAAAGTTGTACAGTGGCCAGCTTAATCTCCAGACGTAATGCGCATCAAGTTTATGCTGTGAATTTTTAATACCGTTACAAAATCCTATATGTTTAAAATTTCACATAGATAGGTCTGAACAAATTTAATGTGCAATTTGAATTTCCTGGGAGTTATAAGTTTAATGTTAGTAGGTAGGTATGTACTGTATGCTAATATAGTCTCATAACGTAACAACTCTTGACTGTTGTTTGCTAAGACTAAAGACCTTAAAATTGGTTGGACCCAGCGCAATTTGGACACAAAAAATACAATGAGTAAATAGACATCCAATTCTATAAAAACGTGTAAGTATAGTGGCCTGCAGAGTATCCTTATCCAATACGTATTACCTATAGCTTGCCCTCAATGCGTAACGAAATAAAAGAACCCATAACTTTGCTGAAGAAGTCATGAAGATAGTTTTTGCCGTCCAAAAATGTAATTTCCTCGAATGAATCGCCGACTCATCATGTTTACAGCGGCAATTCTGATACCCGGAAAACCAGATCGGAATTTATTGTTAGCCCGGAACATCCCATTGTTGGACAGGGGCCTCCCCCGTAAGGGGGTTGTTGATTCGTGAATAAACGCTTACAAACAGTGTTAGCACAATTGCCATACCTATAACCTGCTAATATTCAGTACCGCAAAAGGAAATTCCGAAAAACTCATAGAAAGCCCAACCAACTCATAAAGGAAAAACAGAATCGACATGTCCTTCAAGATCACTGAATAGACACCTACAGATTAGGGCTACCATGGTTTCCTGACGTAAAAAGAGAGAAGCCGAAAGCGGATAGAAGAAAAATAATAGAACACGCTACACTGTTAGATTAGTGAAGAGACAACTATAAATAAGGCAAGGATATTACAGAGAGGGGATGCGGCCTTGCATACTACCGACTAGAACTTTGTGACGCCAAACTAGAACAAAAATGGTGTCCCAGGTCATGAACCCGGCTTAGAAATACTTTTGTACTTAAGTTTAAATTTATAATTCTATGGCAAAACTTGGTATAATTCAAATGGTATTTTGTGTGACATATGGATGCTACAATTCTTCAAAGAATAAAATCGCTACTATAAGTATTTCCGGTATGAGGGCAGCATTTAAAGCTTTTACAAAAAACTAGGAAAGAAAACATTTTTTTTGAACATACTGATTTATTGCTTTTCAAAATATTCGCCTCAAGATTTACACACTTTTGCATGCGTTCAAACGAATTCCCGAAACATTTTTTCCACTCTGAAGTTGCTATATTAAAAACATGGCCTTTGAAGGCTTCAATAGCTTCTTGAGGTGATGAAAATCGCTGTCCACGCATTTTTTGTTTGACATTCCGGAACACAAAGAAGTCGTTAGGCAATAAATCAGGTGAATGGGCAACGAGACATTAATTCGATGTTTTTCCCCTTCAAATAATCAAGCCGGCATGAAGAAGAATGATGCGACATTTTCGGTAGTTTTTCCTGATTTCGTCGATGCCTTCTGGCAAACAAATTGTTGTATATCATTCGGTGTTGACGGTTCTTCGATCCTATAAAGCAGTGGTTCCTAACGAGATCGGTACCGCCCACCGGTGGGCGTTGAAGAGATCTAAGGGGGCTATTTTGGTCCAAGAGAAATTTAGGGGCCGTTGAGGACCGACCACTGCCTCCCTGGGCAATACTCGCAAGAATGCGCTGAAAAGTTTGATTAAAACTAAAAATCATCGAACGCATGTTTCAAAAAATAGTTCTAAGTATCTTTTAAGCAAGATTAGTCATATAGCTTTGTTCGTAATACCTTTTTGATTAGTACATGAACGAGTCGCCGCATGCGCAGTGCACCACACGGAGCACCATAGTATGTGTGTATGTTCCGGCTCGGTCAACAGCTTACATTTAAGAGTTTGCACAGGTCATAACAACATTAACACACGTGTTGAATATCGAATCTATGCATGTTTTGACAGGTTCATTAAACATTACACTGCAGGAGAAATGAATAGAATCGTCAACAAAAGAAGGTTAAAATTGAAAATAAAAAATGGATATCAAGAATTCTGGCTTCAAAAGCAAATTCCAGTATTATATTGGCTTTATGGGCTGCATCAAAGAAGTTTTTCATTGCATTTCCACCACCATATTTAGCCGAAAGAGCATTTAGCGTAGTCAGCAATTTACTAACAAAGAAAAGAAATAGATTGTGGAATAGTGGAACGCGGCGATTTAAGATTGCTGATGACAAATATGGCACCAAACACCGAAACATTAGTGTCATTACACCAAGTTCAGCCCTCTCACTAATGATATTATGTATATTGATTTCTTTAATAATATATATTTGTTAATCAACCTTTCAGCAATACACCAATATTGTTAATATCTTTTAATAAAATAATTTATAATATAGTATACTTCATCCAAGAGGGGCGCCATCGGATCATTGTTTGAAAAAGTAGGCTATGATCCAAAAAAGTTGGAAAACTTGGGTTTTATTATGGATTTCAAGAACGGGAGTCGGTGTGTTTATTTTTTCTGAAAAGGGGGCGGTAAGCCAAAAAAAAATTGGGAACCTATCCAGTACAACCGAAGAAACAAGCGATCATTTTCGTGGAAAGGCTTCGTGAACGAACAACTTTTGTGGGATTCGATTCATCTTGGAACACCCAAAGAGTGGATTGTTGCTTAGTTTCCGATTCATACGAATATATCCAAGTTTCGTCACCTGTTACGATGTTGTATAAGGATTTTCAGTTCCTCAGTCGATTTTTTGAGCATTTCGTTACACCAGTTAACACGAGCCTTTTTTGAGCTTCGGTCAAATTATGCGATGTTTTTTGGAATAACAACCGATTTTGGTCAGCCGTTACGAAATTCATCGCTGACGGACGCACGACCACGAAGAAATTCTACACACCAATAGTAAACAGTCTTTCCTGATGGTGCTTCATTATTAAAAGTTGAACGAAGCGATTCTATGCATTGTTGTTGAGTTAGGCCTTTACTCGGTCAATTTCTAAGCTGCCACTGTTTTCACAATAACAAATTTCAAATTTTACAAAAACAGTAATGACACATCTCAATAGCGTCACCTAGTGGTCGTTTGTAAAAACTTAAAAGGCTGCCCTCGTACAGTTGGGTGTCCCTTAGTAGCTTCACAACAGTGTATGCACGCCGCATCCAGTCTCTATATCATCCTTGAAATAAGGACCAATACAACTACCTCAGCTATTGCGCTGCAATTATTACTCACCAATATTCCATATACCAAGAGTAGATTGGAAATATTCATCCAGAGATCTTGATAAACGAATAAAAAAGCAGATCCCAGTTCAACGAGAAGCCACTACAGACGGAGATTAGAATGATTTGGGTGGAAGAAACCCACCACATTGTAGAACAGCAAATAAACAGGTACAGGCGAAGGTCAGCACGGTTTCCTGACCTAATCGCTTAAATTCTAATACCGGAAAACAGAACTCGGAAGGCTGCTAGTAGGGAATCGCAAAGGAATGACACAATCTATTACATTGTTGTGGGTCAGCAAATAGACACTTATAGGCCGAGGTCAACAAGATCCAATTCGTTGAAAATTTAATTTTTCCTTCTTATGAACACGAAAAGCTTATGCTATTCGACATCTTCTTATCAATACGCACAAGCCTTACCAGAATAATAGTATACTTTGATGCAAATGTTTTTTAGGCCACCTTTTACACAACGCCCATTCAAAATGCTTTTCGACTATTATTAAAAGATGAACCAGTGTAAGTGCGGTTGGTTTGGTCTACCCACGAACTCGGTCATTAGCCAGCGATCAACTTGCAGGAAATGAGTCATTCTAGCCAAAAGAATGCATGCTATGGCCTGTCGGAAGTTTATCTATACGGAGTGTACCTTTGTTTAGGCGAACAGCAGCTGTATGCAACCTTGAGAAAGACATACGTACCTGACTGTGCGGACTCGATGATTATCTGGATTAGATTATCCTTGGGTTTCTATGTATACTATCAAGTACATTTGTTATTCAAAATATATACCAAGAAAACTATTTACGTTATCAAGTAGGCGAGGTTGTGTAAAATCAAATGCTGCGAGGCAACAGAAGATCGCGGTTGGCTACGAGAAATTTATGTTAATTGAGGATCACTTTGCAGGTATTTCCCCGTTTTTTTGCATTTATGTGTTACTAGCCTTGTACCAGTGCTACTTTTCATTAGTGCAATATATTACATCCCATGATTGTTTATTTATTTAGCACTTTTAGATACTGCGAAGGTTGCGCTACCATTACAACAAAGTAGGTTTAGTCGTCATCATGGTGCCTGCAGACGCTTTACTTGAAAGTTTAAGTACTAACGCCGCTAAAAATACCGTAGTTACAAAGACAGGGAGACACTAAAAACGTGCCTTAAAAAACACGCAACTGGGAAGACAATTACTTACAACTAAGAACATCTCTTTTCTTGGAAAAATAAATATAAACTATTTACCCGTGCAAACAAACCAGTAGACTTCAAAGTTGTCACCATCATCAGAAACTGTTAAAAAAAAAACTGCATCGATATATAAGGAATGTCACACAATCGTTCTCAAAGTAAAATGTTATCTGTTATAATAGAGTTGAAGGTTAGAGGTTACGCCCTTTGTGTAGGTTAATTGCAAAGACCACTTAAACGGATAATAATTAGGGCAAGCTGATAAAGCTGAAGGATGTGAAAAGTAACTAATATGAACTAATTATATTGTTTGTGAAGTTGGTGTAAAGCAGACTCCACAAGTGGCTATACATACATGTATTTCCACTTGTTATTTTTAACTTGATACACTCTAAAATTTGAAAGTTTTACCTGCTCGAGTTCCAAATACTTTCCGGATGTAGGAACAGAAAAATTAAAAGAACCGTACAAGAAGGACGTAGCAGAAAAATGGGGTAGTCCGCTAAAACTTGAGACAACAGTAAGAAAATTACCGTTTCTTACAGGTGGTAAACGCGTAACTTTATTTTCAAACCGAAATCGCGCTTTTTGGTTTTTTTTTTCTGGAAAAATTTCAATTTTGGATTAATAAAATACTACAAAATATTCGTTTACATTTTACGTTTTAAAACAGATCACTAGTCATTCGACGAATCTCTATTTCACATCACCGCGCTTATAAATATCCCGAATTAACAGCTGCTAGTCGTTATTTTCTAGATAGTGTGTCGATTGTGGTTTTGTGAAAAAGTACAGTACACTCAATATGAACTCGGTAAGGAAATTAAGGATTAAAATATGGTAATCATCATCATAATTAGAATTTGGCAAAAGAATACATGTTAACAATTAGACAAACGAAAGTAGTGGCTGCGAACATAATCATTATGGAAAGTATGTGAAACGGGCAGTGGCATCTATAAACTAGCTATTAATAATGGAGTAACGGAAAATACTAGTTTATGACTGCTCGACACACAGGAATGCGTATGTAAGATGGCAAGAAGGTATCTTTCTCCCACTTTTTGCAATGTTTTTAATTTTTGATCGGCGTGGTTGGCTATATACAGGGTGTATCAGAAATAGGTACAAATATTTAAACCAGTAATAGATTGGCTCAAGTAGAATTCAATGGTACCATTCATTTTTCAAAAATCATTATATTTATTTTTTCGAATTCAAAAATAAAACAAAATCTTGTTTGAGAACTGCTGATGATACATAGAAAATGCATTTAAACTGTAGAAGGTTATTACCTAATTGTAAAGTAAATCCAAAGTGGCAAACACGTAAAAACTTGTCTGGCTTGTGATAACAACAACAGACTGAATAGAAATTACTGACCTACCTAATAGTATTGGTTTGTGGCAGGTGATAAGACATCTTTTTGCACTTCTATCTTACTCTCCTTTGCATAACATGTCTTTGAACTCAAATTTTTGATATTATCTTGCGGTACTCAAACAATTTTCGGCCAAATTTTCAATTATTATTTTCTCATATCTTAAGGGCCCCACTGCCAAAGAAATGTTTTTTCTAGTTTGTATACATCGTAATCTACCATCGGATTTAATATTTGTGCCTATTTCTCATACATCCTGTATAAAAAGAGGAACTGATCCCACGTATTGGAACCACCCAAGGCAAAAACAATAATTCGTTACACAAACAACAAATTTTGACTACCGTTACAATAAAAAACCTTCGCAGTAGTATCTTATTATTATCATTATCGCAACGGAGTTTATAATACACTAAATAATTAATTCGTTTCCGTTTAACAAATTTCCGCTTTCGCTGGGTGATAAATAGAGGTGAAATCCACAGTTATGTTTGTTGGAATTTTTATTGTACATATATTCATATTCATCGGGAATTCGCCGATCGCAACTGTGACTCTGAGCACTATAGCCCCATTTCGAGGCCGTGGTTCTTGGAACGTAAAAGAGGTACGATCCGAATATGATGCAGTTCCCTTTAACTACACTTAAAAAATATACGAAAATTTCAATCTAATGTTTCAAAAGTATTCTTAGATCGTAATGCATTCAATGAACTGTATTTATTAGGTACGAACGGTAGCAGCACTACATAATCGGGTTTCCTAATAAGCCCAAATAGCTTTTAGCAATGTCTCCTCACGTGGTAGGTCCCCTGTATTTAGATTCTATGAAAAACCAATTACACAATAGTTCTGTTTTAACAGTTCCAATATATGATATTTTCGACTAAATTGTTTCATCATTTCCATCGCAATTCATCTTATATTTTGGCTTTTTGCAGATACAGCAGCTGCTAATGTTTCAAGATAAAGACAATACATATATTTGGACGGAAAATATAACTGCGTTTGCAAAACGGAAAATGTTGGTCAACGGAAGTTCTCAGCAGTAGATTAACTGCAGCCGCTGCTGTTGTCTTCCTCTGATAATTCCATTCACGACCAAATGAGTAGCCAAGTTATTTCAGACAAACATTACTCATCCGTCTGCAGTATTTACATATATGTTTCTAAACGACCTTATGTCAAATGTCGCGGTTATGTATGATAAAAACGTTTCACGAATTCTCGATATGATGCTAGTTATCTAGTCGGGCTACAGTCATGCATCTACTGATATCACTATCAAAAGTGTTTTGAAACAGAACTGTACATGACAATGACTCACCTGCTGTGGATTTTATAATTATCGGGTTATGATCAAAAACGGACCAAATCATGGACTAACCTGCAACAGAAGAGATTATTAGGGAAAGTAGTAAATCATTATTTTTTAGTGTTCTTTAAAGAACAACACCCTGGCAGCATATTTTGAATCATATAGAATTATAGAATATATCCATTTTTATATTTAATAAAAACCTTTTGGGTTCTTCGAGCGGTTGTGGGCTAGAGGTTAGCGCGTTAGACACCTACGGTGAAGGTCCTGGGTGCAATTCCCAGTACCGGAACATCGGAGTTTTAGCAGCCCTTCTCCCTCGGAAGGCAATAACAAACCAGCGAGGTATTCTGCCTAGTAAATCTTCTCTGGAGTAGAAGTGTTTACACTGCCCGTGGTTCGGAGCCCACGTTAAGCTGTAGGTACTCTGTCTGTGACACTCTAAACGCGCAACACAGGCATAGAAGAGAAAATCGCGACGTCTCGTAAGAAATAAAGCACTCTAAGAAGAAAGAACAACACCCTGGCAGCAAATTTTGAATCATATAGAAAACAGTAGAGACCGCTTATACCGAACCCGCTTGTAACGAACTAAATTAAAAGTCCCGCCAAAATCCCCATTACAATAATGCTAAAAATTTTCTGTTATATCGAACCCGCATAACGAACTTTCGCTTATAACGGTCCATTTTTTTACGTGAAATAGGAAAAAGTTTCCTTTTATAGCGAACCTGCTTGCAAGAACTTGTGTGAAGTCCCAAATCTATTATGGCTAGTGAATTGTTTAGGTAAGCAGATAGTGTAAGGAACGCAGATTGTGCGAATTGATGACGGAAGCTTGTATTGTAGTTTTAATTGAGTATTCAGAGAAGGCGGTTGTGCAAAAAAAATCGCGATTGTCGTTCACTTTAAAACAAAATACGACAGATTAAAAAAAGACACAATATTTGTAAAGGAAAAGTTACAGGAGAAGCTGCGAGTGTGAACATGGATACTGTGGAAAACTGGCTGCAAAATGTTATGGCCGAAAATCAGGGAAAACTTTAACGACAACAATATATTTAACGCAGATGAAACGGGCTTGTTTTACAAACTTACACCCGACAAGACACTGAAATTCAAGGGAGAGCGGTGCATTGGAGGAAAGTTATCTAAGGAACGAATCACAGTATTGGTATGTGCAAATTTAACTGGTACCGAATAAAGGAAATTACTCGTGATTGGCAAGGCAAAAAATCAACCTGTTTTAAAAATATAGAACGCCCTGTAGTTAATTACAAAGCGAACAAGAAGGCCTGGATGACGTCGAACCTTTTTGCAACTGAATTCCGTCAATGGGATGAAGAATTGCGGCAGAAAAACCGAAACATCTTATTAATTGTTGATAATTGCCCTGCACATCCGGACATCCAACATTTACAGTTTATTAAATTGGTTTTTATGCCTCCAAATACAAGCTCAAAACTTCAACCCATGGATCAGGTGTTATACATTCCCTAAAAAGTTACTACAGACAATTTCTTCTTTTGCGAATAATTAACCGCATTGATGAAGGACAAGATCAACACGTAAATTTGCTAGATATTATAAATTTTGTTCATAAAGCCTGGCAAAAGGTAACGACAGACACGATAGCTAATTGCTTCAGACATGGGGGGATTTTTTAATGCAGAACAAGTACAAGAATATGATTCAGATGACGAGTGCCCTTGTCCGAGTGGTTGAATAAACAACGTAACCAAGAAAATGATACGCGCCTGCCTTTATTTTAACGATTGATATGGGCAGATTTCAGGATTGTGACCTTGAAGCTTACATACTTGTGGACGAAAATATTGCAACTACAGAAATTTTAAGCGACGAGGACATTATTCGAGAAACCAAAAATAAGCAAGTAGAAGAAATTAGCAGCGACGATGACGACGAATCGGTTTCGGGGAACGATCTTGCCATTCCAACAGTACAAGAGGCAATTAAGAAAACAAATGATATCCGCTATTTTCTGCAATCGCGTAATATCGCGGATTGTATATTAAATAGTTTTGCCGAAGTAGATGCTTACATCGACAAACTTTATTCGGCTAGTAATACTAAGCAGACAAAAATAACCGATTTTTTAAAATAAATATCTATTAAATACGTGTTTATCGTTCTTACATAAATATTTCTATATTTATTGTACAAATGTAGACGATTATGGATAATAAAGTAAGTTTATAACTCGCACATTTTTTGTTGTTGTAACTCTTGTAACGAACTTCGGCTATAACGAAGCAATTTTTACAGCCCCTTGAAGTTCATTATAACCGGACTTCACTGTATATCAATTTTTATTTTTAATAAAAACCTTTTGGGTCCTTCGAGCCGGATTTCTAGCATACACTAAGAACCAGGGGGTCATTCATTGTAGATCCGAGAAGAACCAGGGGTCATTAGAAATGTTCTGGAAATGAACTAAATAAACGGTTTCTGTCAATTAATTTTCTTTTACCAAATGATTTTCAGTAACAGCAATACTCTTGGACGAATGATGCCCCAAAGCGATCGCATTATCAAGAATGTGCTATTTCTCGAGACCTGCAAAGTATTGCTAAAGTGCTTCTTCAAGTTCCCAATGAATTTTTTTGGTCGCCAGAATTGATAAAAGTGCAACCGCAAGGGTGGATTTGGCAGGAAATAATATTTCAATACATAGAAATTTGGGACCAAAATGACTTTTATTACTTTGTTTTGCACCTATATTTTAGCACAAGTGGTCCAAACAATAATTATCGTAGTGCTTTCCCGATTTTGTTTGCGCCTCTTGGAAAACACTCTGCCAGCAGTACCCCTTCAATATCCGGAGAAAATCGATGCAATTGCCTTTCTAGCAGACTTCTTTGTTGGTGGAAAATAATGATGTTTTCATTGTTTCGCTTGTTGCTTTGTTTGGATAATGGTGGGCCCAATTTCACCTGTAGTTACAAATCGACGCACAAACTAGGTTGTATTATTTTTTAGAACACAGTTCACTCTTGATGAATTTGCATTCAAATTTGTGATTGATCAGAATTGTTTGCAAATGCCACATCCAATCTGCAAATAGCTTTTTCACATAACGGATTGTTTCAAAAATGTTTGGTATTTTTGTATTTCTTGGACGCCTACTACGAGGGTATCCTTCGAGTCTTTCACAGCTACGTTTAAATTCACTAGTTGCTTCGATATATCCAAAAATGAAATAGCACAGCCGCTAATGTAGTATTGATATTAGTATGTATGTACGTTTCCGACACATTTTTTAACAATATCTTTAACTATTCCACAATATGTTAAAACACAAATACTTCTATTTAAACAACAGTCTACAAACACTATACAGGGCTTAATATTTTACAGTTCGTGCACAACACGACACAGTTCCTTAAACTAATAATTTCCGAACTATTAATGCAATATGTACTACAATCCCAAAACTTCCTTATCCTAGTTCATCCTGTACATAAAAATCCGTGAAAGTATGGCATCAATATTCAAACAGGGCCTACAAAACACAATACAAATCAATATCTACGACTTCTGGAATATATAATCAGGCCAAAAGACATATACAATTGTGATTACTAGAATTTTGGCAGTTCGGAGCCTATTGGTGGTTATATCCATTCTCGTTCTACTTTTTTAAAGTGCTAACCGAACCTGAGGAGTTCTTATTATAACCATGCAAAGTAGGTAAGAGCAGACGTCATTCCTGACCTATCTGCGTCAAGTAGATTAGGTGAATTTCCTGAATTACCATGCATTAAATAATAAATAGGATCGAACGGAAAGCCGGTTAGGCCTATTTCCAACTGGGACGTGAATTATGAATCAATGAGGCCCGTCGAGAGTACAATGTGAGAATAATGAAAGGTAAAGAACGAGGCTTCTAGAAATGTGCAGTCAAGAATTAAATTTGTTTACTTTCACGAGAATTCTCCTTTAATTGTTCTGTCGATTTCTTTGCATTGTGCATTGTTACAAATAGAATGTAATTTATGGAATAACTCGTGCATACCCGACCTATGCACAGAGGCTTAACTTATCGTTGGTATTCTAGGATAAAAACGAAGTGTTGTAAAAATTTGCAAGTAAAATTATAGTTAAAAATAATCAACATAGCTAAAAAATACCTGAATAAATAAAATTTAAGTACGTAGTACACCTACTTAATTAACTAAGCAACTGAACTGTTCAATGTTGCATGGTTTACCAGCCGCCATCTATTTTTATCGATTAATTGTTTTTCATTAAACGAATTCGTTGACGGTTTGCAACGCAACCAATAGCAAACTGATCGAATGTGAGGTTATCTGGTTATTTAACGGCAGTTGGCAGTGTTCCATGCTGTAAATACACTCGTATAAAATAGTAAAACTTACTGTACACTTAAAGTTTACAACACAGTCACAAAAAAATTTAGTGTTTTATTTGTCTGACGCAGATATGAGTAACTTCAAAATGCTTACAAAATTCACGTCCCATGTCTCACCTGAGATGAGCAGATAAATGCATTTAAATGATAGCAAAAATTAAGCTTCCTCACTTGTAGGTCCTCCTTATTTTGTCTACGCAAAAAGTAACTGCGATTTAAATACGAATACGTGAACTGTTAGATGAAAAAGTAATGTGCTCTAGCGTTTAAAAGATTTCAAATATTGTATTGCAATGTACAATAATTGCGACATCAAAATTAAATTTTTTGAGGCATAATTAAGGATGAAAAACACAATGGCCTACAGTTTCGTGAAATTTAAAATAAAATGAATTTTCATTACTATTGTGTTAAATGTAAATAAAATACATGTAAAGCTATTTAGTTATTAACAGAATTCATGCAAAAATCCACAAGAAAAAGACGATTGTAATCATAATTCACTCCATGACTAGTATCAAATTGTTATATTTTGAATATATGGAATTTATTTAACTTTATTAATTTTTTGTGATCATTTCACATTTACTACCATGTGTTCGAGAAAACAGTTAAATGACTATTCGATTGATATTTGAAAAGAGCCTGAAAGTGTCTCTATAAACCGGAAATACGTCATCAGTATTCGAACAGCGCTACAATACTTATTTACGCTGATTGTTCGTAGAAACTGTTTGTCGAAGTATAGCTAATAGCTGGTAACTTCTAATATGCCTAACCCAGAGCAATACACATTTTTCCTAAAATATGTTTGTTTGGGGGTTCTGTAATATATTAATTCACAACGTTGTCGCCATTAAACCGACGTTGTACCTCTCAAAATAAATCTGTAACAACCTAAACTGAATATGTGAATAAACAATATGTTTTCGCAAAATACTGTAATACTCGCACAAAAAATATTATGCGTATACAATTTATAAAACAATGAAATTTGCTTCGAGGGGCTTAAACAAATAGAAAAATAGGAGCGGAAATTTTTCCGATTGTCCGTCGTTAACGAGTTATTGATACAAACAAAAATTTTACAATTAAATTAAACTTTCTTAAATACGAATAATATTAGCAACATAGATATTATCCACATCTGTTGTCACAAAATGTGTTCAAATAGGCTGCCTCCTGTTTCAAAGCAAACATTCGTACAATTTATCATGGAAGCACGAATCCTCTGTAGCATATTATCGTTTAATGACGCCACAACAACGTAAATACGAGCTATGCATCTTCAGAATTCACAACCGGTTCGTGGTAATAGTTTTCTTTCAAATGGCCTCAGAAAAAGGTATCAACGGATTCAAATCCGGTGATCTAGGAGGCCATGGAAGTTAAACGCCTATGAAGTTATAAGTTGGCGCAGCAAAATATTTTATTTAGCGTTATTTATTGTATATCAATTGAACGTTACCTATATTAACTTATATCCCATTATAATTGATATTTTTCTATTAGAAATGTTGTTCGATGTGTGCATAACTAATTATGTTGTTGTTTGCCGACTGTGTATATATTTATTTAACGGCGGCCTATTGTATACGTATTATATAAATACATAATATACATAAATAAAGACTACGTACTCAAAATAATTATCTACTAATTCCGGGTAATTCGTTATTTTATTATTTAGTTTCCCCGCAATATTTTTTATGCAAAATTACAACTATTAATTGGTCGATTTACCTGCGTTTAAGATATTGAAGACAGTTAGTCGTCCCACCATCAAACCGCAATAAAACAAAATCTAAATTAGTTTGCAATAACAATCTTTGACTCGCAATGAACATTACGAACAAAGTGGTTCTGGATCAAACTCTAATTAATTATCAGTGAAAGTGTATTGTAAAATTGTATTAATTTCATTAAAAGGGAGAAACTAATTAGTGAGGGAGTATACCGTTTAATATGGTTTATTCCGTTCCACTCGGCCCCCAATAATTACATTATTTCATGTCCCATGTTTGTATGTTGGTAGCTCAGTTAGCATAGCGTTTACTTTCTACACAAAACGGTGCACATGGCTTGAGTTCTACTCCCCAGCATTACCACGTAGCCTATAGAAATGTTGTCTACGACCCACTACACGCAATTCCCCAATACGGCTTTGGAGATCGTGAAGTCTACTGCTGCAACCTTATATGGTTTCTTAACCGTTTGAACTGTAAGTGCCCCGTGTTTCTACCTTTAAGTTGTGGAGAAGCACGTGACAAAGGACAGTGCTACTGCGCAGCAGTAGGAGATAAAGACCGATAACGACCAATCCATCGTAATGGTATTTCAATTAATAAAAGCGTTACTCGGGAAGGGTTGCGACAATCGCAAGCGTCCATTTTTATTTTTATAATTTCCTTTGTTTGTAATAAGATTGTAACTTGTTACTGAAGCAGTTACAAATTGTTAACCGAATCATAATTGAGTTTTAGTAAGCATTTTAAACTAGATATGAGATAATGAGACATAGGTTTATTAACGGCCGTGCTCCCTCACAAACCAGCAGATTATTCTGCCCAGTAAATCACCCTGGATTACAAGTGTTTACACTTCCCATAATCCGCAACTCACGTTAAGCTGTAGGTCCTCTATATCTGTGGTATTTGAAATCGCGAACACAGGCATGCCAAAGAAGATCGCTATGTCTAATATGAGATAAAGCTCGCGAAGAAGAATAATTTTCAGTTCCTTTTATTTCTCTATTTATTTTTTATTCCCTTTTGTCTGATACAAATAATCGCAAACAATGATAGACTGCATAACAAAAACAACTCTATACTATCACAACATACAAATCTGTTGCACTGTCAGCAAGCTGAACATGTTACAGGCCTTGAATAAGAGTAGGTTCAAGAAATATTAAAACAGTTAAAAAAACAACGAAAATTTTCCTAGACAAAGTTCCAAATAGAGGCTTCAGCTTTAGAGATGTTTGTCAAAGAAGGTTTTACAGTAGATACCTACAAAAAAACCATACTCGTGATGAAAATGAAATCGTTTGATAGGTACACGAAGTTATTTCAGTCTGACCGAGTAAATTACTACTGTTCCTTGCCTGAAGCAACCACCAATCAGCATTCAAAAGAAGAGCAGCAAAGGAACAATTTCCTACGTGCTTGGAATGCTCAATAAGAAAATAAATGGCGATACATTCCCCTCACGTACCAATTTTTGTTTGCGCGTGCGAGACTGCATTATGCAATTACTTTGCGTGAAATTACGCCAATGTAAGTGAAAATATGGAACAAGCATTATATAACTGTTAGTAAATGCCTAGTATATATCGAATGAGCGAAGAGTATAGGGATAGCGATTTACTGACATTAATATCGGCTTAAACAAAGCTTGAACAAGGGCGTTAACGTAGTTATTTACAAATCCATCTAGTGTATATACAACCAAGAAGTTTTCGTATATAGACTTGACTTCCTACAGCGGTTGTGAAAATATTAGATTTTTGATAAGGGTAATATTCTGTCAACGTCAAATGTCATATTGCGTAATATTTATTAAAACCCCGAATCACCTACTCGCTTCTTTGGAGAAAATATACGCTATTACAGAAATAGAAGAGAGATTACATTCAGAAAGAACTGCGGACTGTATTAATACTAAATTGTTTGTAGGCGAAGGCTTCGGCAAGAGGCTGGTCGTTTGTGAGTGTCCTATTTAGCACCAGCGATTTTTGCTGGTATTTTCATTTGTACGTCGAAAGTAAAATTGAACCTGCTTGTACTGGCGATCATATTATATTTCGGGTACAAAATGAATTTTTTACTATAATCGCAGTTAGGCCAATCAGTTAACCACTCTCAAATGGTTTACTTTGGCAAGTAATAATCTCTTTGAGAAGTTATAATGCGGTTCTGTCTATCGTCGTGGGTTTCAGTAAGTTTATTCTTTAGCGTTTATTACGAATTTCTTCAAATTATGAGTCTAATCAAAGTTTATAGTTCGACAGTTAACCTGATAATTTAGTCAAGTGCCTTGTAAAACACTGGTATGTTTTTCTTGAACGTTTTTAGTAGCTTATTTCCGCTTCTGTAAAATATTTGGCGTTAGTAATAATAAATAATTATAAATTAATCTTATATATACCCGTACGTTTAGCACGGCTATCTTTTTACAATCACTATTGATCACGTGGTATCTTGATCGAAAACAGATGTTTATTCAACATGCAGTATGTTGTAATAATATGCCTCATTGGGTTTTGGGAATTTCGGTTATTAAATAGGTAGTTTAAGTAAGAATGATTTTATTCAATAATTAAGACTTGAAACTTCTCACGGTATTAGAAATGCCGACTGTCCTATTTAATTACCCTAAACCCAAGCGTCTGTCCAACCCTCTTAACTTATTGACCTCCTAGTATTAGGTGTTAAGTATTTAACGGACCAGTTCGTATAGCACACAACAAGTATGCAAGATATGTGAAAACTGTTGTTCTGGCAAATAAATGTTGAATGTTTTGTTATCCTACGGTATACTTGTAGATCTTAGGGTCGCTTGGAAAAAATATAAAATTTCAGAGTGCCGTAAGAAAACAAAGCGGTACATTTTACTTAAAGAAGCTTTTATACTATTTTTCATGTAGCGTCCTCGGTAAAGAATTAGCGCAGAACTGTAGTGGCCCGCATTTGCGATTATGTTTGTATTCTCACAGACATCTTTTGGACATTATGCTTATAATTTAAATTTATAATATATACTGGTATATAGATTTCATGTTAATTGTAACTGCTGACTGAATGAAATTCTAGTTGGCGTTTGGAAATCACGCCTCATTGATCTTGGGGACGGCCGTTCCTTCACACGTGTTCATTTTTTTGTAAAGGGTCTGTCCTTCAAGAGTAGACTTAATTTATGAGGGTAACGATCATAAAGAAAACACCAACATTCATATACAATGAATGGAATTATAAGACGACTACCCATTCCGTTGAATTTTATATTTCTATATTAAAACACTCTTTTCAGCGTTTTCTTTCAGCTATTTATTTTAGGTCTTTAGGTTAACAATATAACTTTGAATTAGTTGATCTCAAGTACGTAAGATATGCAATGACAGCTGTCTTTAGGGCGGTCTATTACTGTGCTAAATGTTGTTTTTGTTGAAATAAACCCCCATGGGTGACATTCCACACATAGACATGTTAGTTAAACACTAAATTATGGGAGTTATTTATTTAGTTTGGTTCTTTAGATTTTTAACAGATAATTAACTTATTTTTATGAAATTATTAGTTCCAAATTAATGGGGCCATAAAATTCGTGTTGTTTCTAATATAGGGGTGCCTCACCTGCCATCGCATTGAGATATCTCAGCAGCTTACGGCTTCCCTTGACGATTGCGCTTTGGGGTATCTCAGCTATAGCGTCAAGTTTCCTCAACACTTCACCTGCCAGCGCTTTAAGGTATCTCAGCAGCTTACGGCTTCCCTTGACAATTGCGCTTTGAGGTATCTCAGCAGCAGCGTCAAGTTCCATTAACCATTCACCTGCCCAGCGCTTTGAGGTATATCAGCAGCTTACGGGCCTTCCTTGATGATTGCGCGTTGAGGTATCTCATCTGCGGCTTCCAGTTCCTTAATCATTTACCTTGCACCTTCAGAAAACCACCCTGCACGCGGTCCTATAACTTCGTCTTTATTGTTTTGTGTTACTAAGCAAACGGTTTAAATTTCCAAAGGAAATGCGTTTACCTGAGATCACATTACGCTACCCCGGCTAAGGTTTCCTGCAGTTTGCTAGTCTGAAGAGGTAAATACCGGGGGTAGTTTATTTGCACTGTCTGCAGTTGATATTTATGTTAATAAAAGTATTTAACCTCTCCGGTGTTTTATTTCACGAATTTAGCTTAACTACTCTAGATTCGAACCTAAGACGATCACGACAAACAAAAGATAAACACAACACAAGGGTCCGTTACCAAATATACATACCTTTAACTTACATCTCTTTCTAAGGCATGTGAAAGGTTTCAAGCAGATATATGGCGACCGTACGTCTCACATGAAATACTGAAAGATTTACATCCACATTAGAATCCACACGTGTTCACTGCAGTTTGGCTTATAACCTGGTGTTAGAAAAAGATACCTTTTAGTTCAGTACCTGAAGTTATGGTCTGGTATAAACAAATGTTACAACAGTTCACAATGTTTTATTTTTGACAAATTTTGCCCTAATAAACAATAATAAAGTTGTTTGGGACTGCTGTCTTATTTCATACTCTCAGTTCATACAGTTATCATGTACCTGCCACTAATCCTTTACCGTGGAAGCTACATGAAAAAATAGTGTAATAGTATTTATAATTTGACTGAAGTCACGCCGAACATATGTGGCTTTCTAGGACCTTTCGTACAGCGTAGGTTTGCCAAAAAAAACTATTTTTCGTGCGGCGTTTCGTCGTGTTGCGGAGGTCTATTTTACCAGTACAATTTTTAGTGATTCTCAGTTAAATAATTCATGGCCACACAATTGGTCACTGTCAGCCGATCGCTAATAATTTACCTTTACGGTTTCCTTATTAGCCCAACTTACATTATTGTTTATCGTTCACTATTTTAATATCGACTTATTTAAACAAAACAATATGAAATTGAGTACCATAACATAAAATTATGATTAACTAAGAAGCAATTTACTAACATGGGGCTTTTGTTTCGAGAGTCAATTGTCGGCCGTCATATTTCGAATGATTTCTTCCATTTGTTGCACCAATCGCAAAAATAATTGTATAATAGTAAATCTGTGGTGTGGTATACTAGAACCTATCGCAACCCTACTAGCTCGCAGGTACTCACCGGAAGGAGTGACTACCACCGTACTTACCTGGAGCCTCACCACCTAGGCTCCAATATCTTTCCCACCGGAGCAGGTTCAAGATTTTGTGGATCGAAAAATATACCACCTCCCGACTTAAGGGTTAATATAGCCTTATTGGATTCATAGTTAATCTTACAAAAAAAAACCTTGTCTTAGTGAGGTCGTCCGACTTCCGCCAGCCACCTGCTCGCAACCACTTATTGGTTACTTCAAGTAGCCCTCGTAAAGGTTGCCGACCCCTACATTAGACTAAACCATATGCCACAATTATTTTTAAATAGCGGGTGGACAAACACAATTGCATCCATTTGTGTGACCGCAAATTACATAAATGGTAAAATATTTAGATATAAATTAATGTTAATTATGTTTTAAAAAATGTACTCAAAAGTAGTTCAATTTCCAAAGTACGAAATACTCTTTAAATCTATCTTTTTTACACTAGACAAATGTTTAAATCTGTTTTGGACCGGCGGCAATATAAAAACCGCAATGTTTTACTTTAAAGTTACGGTACCAAAAGTATTCGGCTTCATTTCCTAGGTGGGAAAAAGAACTTTCCTTCTCCAGAGTGTTTTTAGCGCCTTACTTTAATGTCAAGTGTCAGTTTGGGTAAGATATGATGCTGCAGTTGATGCCACGCCATATTACATTATTATACGAGCTTTCTAGTACTTATTACTCGCCGAGTATAAAATGAATGACGCTTTAGTATTCGCATTAATAAATTATTCAAAATTCTAATTAAATATTTGACATTGTTTCACTCTTTGGATGAATAAATAATGGCAAGTGTTGTTCCAAAATAAACTTTGATAGATAAAATTAACCGAAACGATGCGCTGGAGTATTTGGCAACATAGAATTCATTACAATAGTAAGAAGGTACTAAAATAAGGTTCGTTATATTGCCAACCTGCAACAGTCCACATTATTTACGTGCCAATAAAACAAAGCTTGTAAAAAAAGAGTAATAATGGTAATGGACAACAGACAACCGAAAGTTATGCGACTCTGGTTTTATACTACCAATTAATTTAGGAGACTACCATGGCCTGAAGATAAACAGACATTTATCTTTGAATTAATGAAGCTCTAGTTCCAGTTTCGAGCTACTGTGAATTGTTTGATAATTTATAGCTCTGTTTATTAATACAATAATTAAAATTATTTCATATAGAAATAGAATGTTAAGCGCACAAGCGTATTTGAAGTTACCTAATTCATTACAACAGGTTTTGATAGATTTTTCCGGTTACTAGCACATACATTACACTACGCCGCTTAACTAACTGATACTAATTTCATTCAAACATCTTTTTAAATAATTATGGAAAATGAGCATTCTATATAATAAAGCAATTATCACAGCGGGTATTTCTCGTAATAGCTACAAGTGTTTCGCACTACGTTCCGAAATGTTTTTCTGGAAAATATGTCGGATATTTTTACTATTTCGCTGATGCAACATATCGGAGGTTGGATTATCTAATATTTGACAATTTTAATATGAGTTGCTGCGTTGGTGTTGTGTACTTAAATAACTTAAGGTTTCAAAAAATCCTTGAAAACTGAAAATAAATTATATTTAAATTTGTCTATTTTTTCGGACCTGCCATTTTCCAAATAAAAATTTCATCTCATTTAAAATGTAGATCACTATTATCTTTTCTAAATACGCTGCTTCAAGAAATTAACGCACCACAACTAACAATCGCAATATTGTTTAAAGTATTGCATGTAATGAAGTACATTTAATCATAGATAATGCTTAAAATTAAGTAAACCATATTTTATACAAATTAACAACAATCAACGCAATTTAACAACAATCAACGCAAAAATTTAAAAAATCTAAATTCGAAAACTGAAAAATTGTAAGTTTACAGGTTCAGTTGACAACGACGGTCCATACTTGAAATTAACACACTGAACTGCTCTTGTTCAAGATTATCCCACGTTTCCACTAATGAATTCCCTAGGTCGTTAAGAGTTACAGGGGGTGGTTGCAGGGATCGCACTTGTCTTCCGAGAATATCCCAGAGGTGCTCAATCGGATTCAAGTCGAGACTTCTGGCTGACCATTGCATAACAGGAATACCAACGTCGTCTATGTATTCTTGCACAATTCTGGCTGTGTGGGGCCGAACGTTCTCGTGCATTAACTGGAAGTTGTCTCCGATGTATGGGGCATATGGCACGACATACTGTTCTAAGATATTCGTAATGTACCGCTGACTGTTTAAAGTGCCGTTGGGGAAGATGTGTAGGCCTGTGCGCGCCGTGAACGATATGCCTCCCCATACCATTATTGAGCCACCACCAAATGCAATCGTGGGGGCAAAATTGGATTGAGCATATCGTTCATTTGGACGTCTAAAAACTCGAATGCGCATATCACAACTCTCCAAACAAAATCTGGACTCATCTGTGAACAAAATGCGTCTCCAATTTTCATTTTCCCAATTCCCAGTTAACTGTGGGTTGGTAGCTGGTAATCTGACTCCAGATTTCCTTTCAGAAGACGTTGGCGAACGGTTTCAATGCTAACCTGGACATTACGTACTGCCGAAAGTTGTCTTTAGAGGGCTCTTGAGATGGTAAAGCGCTCTCTTAGTGCACGCAATCTTCTACAGCGGTAGTAGCACGTGGTCGCCCTTGCCCTGGTCGCCTGTTATGTTCGTTAGTTTTTCTGAAATGCTGGATGACCCGAGAAATTGATGTGTGGACAACTACACGATTTGATACGATTTAAAGTAAAACGAAACTGCAAGTAAATTGTAAATGTGCTTGTAAAATTGATTAATTTTTTTAACGAAGTTAAGGATGTAGAGACAGACCAAGAGTAACATGTATCTATCAGGTTTGTATCGGACATCCATTCCATGCATTTGGTTGAATTAGATAGCGCACTACTTTTCTTTTATCGCAACATTAATAATTGGTGCGTTGATTTCTTGGAGCAGTGTATATTCAGGTTCGGACGGACTAATCCCTTCTAACAGATCAGTTACGGTAATTTAGAGTTTACAAGGCCACATGCAGGGACACTTGTTCTTTGACGATGTTTACCACCTACCTTTTAAACTGCTCCTAGATATTTCCGAAATAAACATTTGTAAAGTAAATTTGCGTTTTAATTAAGATTATATTTAACACTGCGGATTATTTAAAAGACGGCGAACGAGTTCGTTGTTAACCCTACGTCATATTGTAATAAACTAATTACTTTGAAGACCTTCAAGTCCTTCCGTGCTTTTATTCATTATATGCAATTTTATAAATAAACGTAAATAGTTACATATTTTGAAAGATCAGGAAGTAAACATAAACTAATAATTTAGGCAATGCCATCAAAATTACTTGGAACGAGCAAGTATTTGAAGTCACGCCATACGACGACATGTTTTTGTTATATAATAAATAGTAGGTGCTTGTTTTCTACCAATACTCCACTATTTCTAGGCGTAATCAATTCAAGAACTCAGTAATATGGGTATCGAATTACAAACAACTTGACACAAGTACAAAAAACAATTATAGCTCACCCTCTATTTGCGTTCAAGTTTAAACGGTGCTTGTTGGCAACTTGTAGTAATTACCAGGTGTAAAAATACACGATACACCATAACTTTGTTTTCAAGGACTTTATGTACTTGTGTAAACGTATTATTGTTCCTGTAATTCCTCTTAATGCCCTCGTATTTGTATTCATATTAATCTTCTCTATCCGTTTATAATTTGGCTTGACGTTCAAACAAATCACTTGTACATTTGTAAAGATTAAAAAGCTTTGAAGTTCCAAAACCTTGCAAATTGACTCAACTACAAAGATGACCCAGAACAAAAATTAATACTGTTTAACTTTTACATTGTCAGAAGCATTTGTTATTACTTCTTAATATCAGTAGGTTTCGACTATTCCCAATAAAATGTGGGGAAGATTTACTGTTTTTATGTAGATTAAAAGTTGGCCAACTTAATTTCTGAGTGAACATAATAAGAAAGTTGTGCTGGAGAAATATGAGTAAAGTTACCAATGTAAACTACAAGAGTGGGAGAAGCATGAGTTAGAGAGAATGGAACTTCGAAATATGAATAACGGTGGAGAAATTTAGCTTAGAGTTAATGAAAGTTTAAATAGATATAGGTGGGAGACGGTTGGTGGAACGTGCAGTTTGAATTATACAATGTAGGGAAGAGGGTGTTACGGAAGGATGGAGTAGGTGTGACTTAGAGAACGATAAAAAATGTAGATTAGATTAGGTGATGAATAAAATGGTGCGAGATAAGTGATAATTAAAAGGGTTTAAGAAAGGTGGAAAAGGTTGAGTAGAAAACGTACATCAGAGAAAATGGAAAAGATTGAGAATGTGTCGCAGAAGGATGGAAGAAGCTTGAAGTTCGAGGAAGTAATAAAGTTTGGGTTAGAGGCAGGGATGGAAGGAGATTATGTCTGTGAAGAATAAAAAAAGTGAAGGTTACCAAAAAGTATTCAAACTTAGGTTAGAGCAGGTTTTGGACATTAAATTAATCGAGGGTGTGGAAATGTGAAGAGACAAATGGGACGATGTAGCCTTAAAAACATGTAAAAAGATTTAGGTTAGAAAAGGCAGTTGAGCCTGAATTTGATAAGGGTGGGAAAATAATGTATTAGATATTAGACAAAGGTGAACAAACAGTAACTACAGAATTAGACTCCGATCACCTCCCTGTAATAATCTCACTGTGCAATATCCCAGAAACAACACCCCCTCTTATCAAACTTGCTTACGGAAAAATAAATTGGGAAACATTTCAATCGATCCTTGACCAAAAGTTGAGACGGACCTAACCACATCAAAACACCTAACTTCATACTCGAGTTGATCAAACTGAAGAATCGATACAGAAGAGACTGGCAGAGAACTCGCCTGCCGTACATTAAAACTTTATATAACCGGCTCTGCCATTCAGTCAAACAAGAACTTGACAACCTAAGAATCCAGAGATATAGCTTCTATCTCGAAGAAATGCAACCCCGAGACCCCTCTATGTGGTTGGCCACCAAAAGATTATTACGGCAAAAAAATGTCATTTATCCTCTGGCAGTTAATAATGCTACTTATTCATCCGACATTGACAAAGCAAACCTAATAGCAACACATCTTGAGCAGGTGTTTGCACCTAACATAGGTGAATACGATGAACATCTCGAATACCAAGTATCAAATGTAATTGAAAACTTACACCTACAAGAGAATCCAACAATAGACCCAGCAACGGCCCAAGAACTCAAATCTTACATTGAACGATTACCCAACCGTAAGGCACCTGGACCCGATCTGATAACAAATGAAATGTTAAAACAACTAACCAAGAAGGCTGTGGCCTACTTAACCTCAATCTGTAATGCTTCACTTCGACTGGGATACTATCCGACACAATGGAGAACGGCAATTATACTCCCTATCTATAAAACTGCCAAACCAAAGGACAATCCAGATAGCTACCGACTCATTAGCCTTTTATCATCCTTAGCCAAACTCCTTGAAAAAGTGATACTCACTAGAATTCAAGAAGTTATACTGGAAAAGGACATAATTCCTTCACATCAATTTGGGTTTCGCTCATCTCACTCAACCACCCACTAACTGCTTAGGATAAGCGAAATAATTGAAAAAGGATTCGAAGATAAGAAATACACTGCCAGTATCTTCTTGGATCTGGAAAGAGCGTTCGACAAGGTCTGGCATGAGGGGCTATAAAATGAACGGGTTAAACATACCGATCTACCTAATAAAGATTACCCACTCCTTTTTGTCTAACAGGACATACAGAGTTAGGATAAATACAACAACCTCCAGTAGCAAATCCATAAAAGCTGGGGTGCCCCAAGGGAGCATATTAGGACCAACATTATTTAATCTGTACGTACACGACTTGCCAGTTGTTAATAACTCAACACTTGCTATGTATGCCGATGACACGGCGATAATAACCCAGAGCTACAGTGCCGAAATAGCTATTGAACACCTACAACACTCTATTAACTATACGCTTGGGTGGTTCAGCAAATGGAAATTAAAAATAAACCCATGCAAATCCCAAACGAAAATGTTTACTCTCAAACGATATGCGCAACTACCAACAATCAAAATAAACAATAATGAGATAAGATGGAACCCTAAGGACTCAGCAATAAAGTATTTAGGCGTCTATTTGGAGGCTAGGCTAAACTGGGGGTTCCACATCATCCATAAACTCAACGAATGCCACACCCGATTGGGTATGTTATACCCTCTGATGAACCGTAATTCTCATCTCAGAACCGAATGCTCAGTTCTTATTTACAAAGCGATCCTCCGGCCAATACTCACTTACGCCTGCCCTATATGGTGTAATACGTCGAAGACAACAATGAGAAAGCTACAAACAATGCAGAATAAAGTGCTTCGCATTGCTATAAAGTGCCCGTGGTTTGTGCGTAACACCCAAATTCACAATGAACTAGGTGTTCCTCTAATAACCGAATTCATCAATAAAATTACTCAGAAGTTCTTCCAGAACTTGGTGTTTTGTGCTAGTGCTACCAAACTAGAACTGGGACAAAAAGACATCCATACACGCCTCAAACGAAAGATGCCACAGGACTTAGTTTAATTTATAAATGTATAGCCTTAAGAATATAATTCAAAGACAGAGGTGTGACATGACACTTAATCCTCACTAGTTTATAAGTTAAGTTGTAGCCAGATATATTATTATTTATAACATAGCCGTGTATTGCATACTGCCTTGCAGATCCAGCTATAACAAATTAAAAAAAAAAGTGAGTATTAATTCAATTTAATTAAAGCATTAAGGCACCAACTTTTTTTCTAGACGTAATCAAAACAAAAATTGTAACCGTAATGAAAACTGTAAACTTTACGAGCATGTTTTAAATAAACCTTATTATTATTATATTATTATTATTATATTAAGTGCATATTTAGTTAGGTCTGGTAATTAATAACCAAATAACAAAAGTTATTATACGAAGATAGCAATTGTCTTTTAACAGAGGTAACTTGAGTAGTTCTGAGTTCAACTAATTACGACAGACATGTAATCTATAATCCTCAATTCTCTAATATACTTTTGATCATGCTAATGGAGCTGTTCTAGAAGAATACCGAATTCTTTCCTCTATAAATCCAAATTATGTTTTTATTTGTCATTTCGTCGCGTGAGAACCAAACTATTCTATGTACGTTTTCTAAAATTTTCCAGGAGAGCAAGTTGAATGTTAAAGGCTTCATTTAAAAAAAAATTGTGAAGCTACAACATTTGTAAGATGGTTCACGCGTTTGGTTTACAAATGTTTTTGATTTTAATTTAGAATTGGGATATAATAAGTGAACAAAGTAAAAAAAAACGGAATTTCCAAGAATTTGAAAAATGGAGATGGAATAATTTTCAATCTAATAATTCAAATTTTTGAAGTAAACATATTCTATGTCCCAAAAAAAATTTTTTTCTTGGCAGCGATCAAAGTTTTGATCTGTTAACTAATAAAAATAACTTTATAGTATGGTAGTAATAATGATGAGACAAGTACCTTGCATTTTAGTTTATTGAGTAACAGATAATTTTAACATAAATACCTAGTTTGCACAAGATATAAAAAATATTTGTTTCCGTACCTACAGAGGAGCATATCAAAACTAAAAATTAAATTTTTTTTATAATACTTTTCCAGAAATCCAAATCTACCTTTGAGAAATTATTAGATAAACTTTTAATGTGCTTAATTTTATCCTGAGGCAGCGGAGGCGGCAATGCTTGAACAGCAGGTGGTGGTACGTCTTGCAAAAATCTTTTCAAGCCGCTTTGACGAGTGTGTTTTAGAATATATACTTTCCCCTTCAAAGGTGTTGTGTAGGACATCCTGTATGAAACCAAGTTAGAGTTGTTTTCGTAAGATATTTCTGTTAAAGATTTATACGGAATATTAGACAACACCAAAACTTGCGACATTGCTTTAAATTCTTTAAAGTGATTCTTTTGGAGTTGTACTACTTTATATGGTTTTTTCGATCTTGTTTGCAGTATTGCTTTGAATAGTGCAAGTGGGCTATGTAGCTCCAGTTTGTTTAAGTGTCTATCTAAGACACTATGCATTGCATCGACTTCTTGGACGCAACTATGTCCAGGTTGTTGATACTTTTGAGTGATGGATTTTATATTTGGGTGCATTTTCAAGAAATATAACAGAGCAGATGTCATGTGGGAATTCTTGTTTTGGGGTACACAGGCATCAGACCATAATATCAGATTAGTTATCTGAGGTCTGTCAGCAACAAACCTTTCTAATAAAACAAACAATGCACTTGCAATGTCTTCCCCTTTTCTACCACCCAAAAGTTCTGTCCACATCATGCAGTAACCTTGCTTTTTTATTACATCACAACCAGTTAAGTTGTAAACTGCAAACTTTTTTTTATAGTAGGCCTTTGAAATTTGTGTTTGCGGACAGGTTAGTACACTCTGCATGTCAAAACATATTATTGCTGCAGTTGCATCTTCTTTGGTTTCTTGTATATCTTTTTCTTTCTCTGCTCTTGCTTCATTTTTCGCCTTTATATGTTTTTCATATCTCTGTTTTAAATCATCGTTTAAGGTTTCTTCATTCTTCTTTAGGTCAAATTCTGCGCAAATATCGCACAAGTCTTTCTTAGGTTTTTCAAAGGAAATGTTGAATTCGAAATTAAAAATTTTATAGTATAACCACTTTTTTGCAGGTACACATTCTCTTTCATTGCAATACTCCACATAAAGATCGTACATTTTAGCTAGAGAAAGAGACCTCTCCAGGTATTCTCTAGATGAAGTTTTCCGACAATAATGTGACGGAATGCGTGGAAACAAATTTATGTGATTGCGAATAGTTTGCCTGATATCTTCACTAAGTTTTTTTTGGTAGCCTTTCCTCTTCCATCATGTATTGGTGTATTTGTTATTCCTTGTTTTCGATGTTCATGAAAGTATGAGAGTCTTATCTGGCTTATATCTAACACACCTAAGTAAAACTGTTTGCAAACACGTATCTTAGATCCTTCTTTAAGTAAAAAGTACCTATAGGAATAAGTCTTCGCTCTTTTCCTTTCACCCCGATTTCGTTGGCGTTGTATAAAGTCTCTTTCGGTAGTTTTGTCATAAAAAAAACCTTTTTCTGAGTCATTGTTCTTCCAAAATTCTTCGTGTATTAAACCCATCTCCTCTTCACTAAAATGAGTAGTACATTGAAACTTACAATTTAAGCATTTATTTCTGGTTTGTTTTTTAGAAACTTTTTGGCCCCTGCTGTTAACGTATTCTTCACCAGCTTGTCTAAGCCTTTTTCGTTCATTCTTCTTCCACATTGTTGGATCCGATTTTCGTTTTCTTGTTTTTTGAGAGCTCCGTGCAGCACTGTGCAGGTTACCACCGAAAAGATATTTTTGTAAATAATATTTTTTATCATAAATTTGCAAATACTACAAAAGCAACAACAATTACTGTTGCCCATTTTTATAAAAATATTGTTTCTGTGAAATAACATACTTTCCATCAGCGCAGCTTTGGTTTCCAGCAATGTCAATTTCCGTGCTTTCGTTTTCTGGATCTCCAATAATTGCGTCTTGAGTTGTATTTGAACTGTTCAAGTTTTCTAGATTCTCGCAATCAGCCACGCTTTCATCGGAATCTAAACTGTAATTTGAATTAAACTGCTAAAGTAAACAAACCTAACCTCAAAATAAAGATTTTTATATTTACCTTCTTTCTGCACGATCAGAACCTATGAAAGAAGGTTGATATTCAGAACCGGAATCTTGAAATGGTTCAGACACATCCGATTCATCACATTTGCTCATGTTTCAATAATAATATCACTTTTGTTAACCATAATCTACTCAAAAATGTCAAAACATCTATAAGCGAAACAATTTGAACCACGGTATTCTATGTCCCCACCTGATGCTAAAAATAGTGAAACGTGATTGGTCAGTAGGACTTGGAATATTCTGGTTCGAAATCTTAACCGGTTCAATGGACATAGAATAAAGAAGCCATTGGATACAGGCTAAGTTAATGTAACTATGTTCCCATAGAATAGTATGACTCGAAGATATTTGGACATAGAATAACCTGGTGTAAATATCTCAGTTTGACAAAAAAATGGACATAGAATAGTTTGGTTCTCACGCGACGATTTATTACCTATCATGGAAGTGATAAGTTTCAATAAAGGTGGTGAAAAGCTGTGCTTCCATGGTTACATGTATGTAGTGCATAAGAAATGTGTTTCCACTATTAGTCCAGGAAGTTTAGCATTTCACATCGGAAAAATTTATAGTGAGCTATAAATTGGTGTACACGTACCTTTCAGCTCCCCAAACAATCTGTGAAAAGTTCCAAAGATTCCGGTGTATGCATAACTTTTGACAGCGGAAAAACGGCCCAAAAAAGTACCTTTTTCCGTTTTTGCCAATTTCTTCGTTCCCATCGATCCTACGGCTATGAAGTGTACTTATAAAAAAGAAAAAACGCAAAATTATCTACAAAAAAGGTGATATAAAGTTTATTGATAGAACTAGTCATTTCCACGTAAAAAGGCGTGAAACATCAGAATAAGAACAGTACAACAGTACCTATCGATCCATTATTGTTGTTCCATAGAATTAGTGCCATTAAAAGATCGGATGCAGAGCACGTATTTCACAGAATAAATCTTGTGATTCGATTTGTGCAAAGTATATTGGTTATGTACAAAGGTACTACGGTTCAAACGCTGTCGTAGTCTTCGATGGATACAACAATAGCACCAACAGCGTGAAAGCCATGGAACAACGTCGTCGTGCAGCAAAATGTTCATCTGTTGATACTTACTTCGACGAAATGATGAATGTCACAGTAAGCCAGGGAAAATTCCTTTCCAACAGTAACAACAAGAGCAGATTAATTTCAATTTTGTCTGTCAAGTCCGAAGCCAACAATTTTGTCGTTAACAGGCGCTAGATGATGCTGACGTTTTAATAATTGAAACAGCTCTGGAACGTTCACGCACAAATAGAACAGTTGTTGTTGGGGAAGATGTAGACCTTTTCGGTAATTTTGGTTGGTCGCGCTCCGATTGATGAAGAGATCTTCTTTCTCAAGCCAGGCAAAGTAAAAGTCCAGCGAAAGCTCTACTCTTCTCGGAGTTTCAATAAATATGAAGACATCAGGGATAATCTTCTCTTCCTACACGCTTTCACTGGATGTGACGCGACATCTGCTCTTTTTCATAAAGGGAAAACTGCAGCTTTGAAACTTTTCACGAAACGTCAATACTTACGTGCTGCAGCTCAAATTTTCAACCACAGTGATGCTTCTCGAGAGTCAGTTTCTTCGGATAGAATACGCATCTTCCTAGCTGTGTATGGCGCTCCGGTTAACCAAGACGACTTGGGAGAATACCGTTACCAGTGCTTTATGAAAGCTGTAGGCAGAAACAAGTCGATCCAGTTGAGTATGTTACAATAATGTAAATAAATAAATAATAAATTTTGTTCACTGAAATAAGTATACAATTTTTCATACCCCAATTCGTATAAAATAAAAAAATGTAAAAATTAGAAGATAACGCACAGAAAACTATATTTTAATCATTACGTGCACTAAAATATCCATACAAAATTTTAACCGGAGTTTCAATGCCCGATTACGTAAAAACTATTAGTGTTATCAATAAACTTTATATCGCCCCTTTTGTAGAGAATTTTCCGTTCTTTCTTTTTTATAAGTACACTTCATAGCCGTATGATCGATGGGAACGAAGAAATTGGCAAAAGAACGGAAGAAGGTACTTTTTTGGGCCGTTTTTCCGCTGCAAAAGTTATGCATACACCGGAACTTGGGACTTTTCACAGATTGTTTGGGGAGCTGAAAGGTACGTGTATACCAATTTATAGCTCACTATAAATTTTTCCGAAGATGAGTCCATTTTTCGTCTAAAGTTCCTGTACTATATTCGTTGGCGATGTTGCAAGCACAGTTCAATGAAGGTAAGTTTATTTTAATATGAACATTAATTGAAATTTATTTCAATAGTTGATCCTTGGTTGATGCAGGGTAAGTTATCAGTGCAGTATATTTTAAAGGACGTTTTATTATGTAAAACTTCGAGAGTAAGCTCTTGATCGAAAATTAAGGACAATGCGCTCCTTCAAAATCCCGAAACTGGGGAAAACTAAAAAAATGCGTATAGCTTAATTTTTATTTTTTTTCATTCATAAATTTCAATCATAATTCAGGCACTATCAGAGAATATTGTATTAATAATTCACTCACCCTGTGTAATAAATTTAGAGATTTTGCTTATGTTAAAAATAGAGTTACCTATTTTTTAATTCTTTTTTGTGTTACATAGTGCGGGGGGTTACGCTAGTTACTATTCTGGAGGTAACAAAACCAGTTCTGAAAGCAGATCATAATCATCTGATAAACAATACGAGATGAAGAGAGCACCAACAACCAAACCGAAGGGTGGAATCACCGGTTTAATAATTGAGTTGGTCAAAACCATCCCAACATATGGGTACTAATTAACAAATTAGACAAGAATGGACAACAGAGCAAACGAAATTGGAGCAGCAGCGCATAGGAAGGCTTCCTCCAAAAAATAAAAGACCAACATCTAACCAGATTTTATAAACTCACCTTAAACAATTATGTCAAGAATATAATGAAGCCGAACGTGATTTGGAAAACTTTTTAAGTGCTATCAGCAACAACATTAGGTTGTAAATTACTGCATTTCCTGTACAACTTTTTATTATAATAATTTTATATTAAATAAATACCATGTTTCCGACATCTCAATTATTTCTGCATTTTTAAATGATAATTAATAAGTTTTATCAGGGGATTTTTAACCGGGGTTTCTTGCCGATTGCCGATATGCAGTTTGAAATTAAAAGCCTAAGGAATTATATTATCAGTTACTAATATTTTACTCAGGTACCATTTATAAAAATAACTAATTTACAAATTAATCTTTCATTTCTAACCAACAGTTTTGTTTAGATATTCAAGACATATATACGAACAAATACAAGAATCCAAAATGTAGGTGCATTATATTCAATTTTTTATTAAAATCATAAAGAAATTACACAATTTATTGAGACACAAAGAGAACATTTGACGTAAAAGCTACTGAAGCTGGTTTTAGAATGTTTAGCCGCTTTAGAGATTACTTAGGCGTTTTGTGTCTGTACTTGGGGATGCAGCTGAGAATAAATACCAGTTAGGTAATCATCTGGGGAATAGTGATAAAAATACAAAAGCTGTAGTTGCCTAGAAACAGTAAGTTCTTATGTCTATAACTATAAAATGGGAATTGTGTTTGGCTTATACATTGCATCAGTAAACAAAATATGAAAAATAAGCAGTAAAATCAAATAATGCAATAGTTAGTGCCAAAGAGCCGAAAATAATAATTAAAAGAATAGGTAAAGGTTTCTAGGAAGTTGTGTAAACTAGCGCCTGAAATACACTGGTTTAAGCCGTAGGGTCCAGCACTGCAAAAATATCTTAGTTGTTTTAGGCCTGTATGACACGGCAAAGAATTTTGTACAAATTTTAAACATAATCGTTTACGAACGATGTGACTTCGTTTAGCGCCGTTCGGCGTTTTGGACACGAGTCCCCGTTTTGGTCATCAACACCATTCGGCGTTTTGGACATGGTCGGCGTTTTGGACATGGTCGGCGTTTTAGGCGAAATATCGATTCGGCGTTTTGTCCTGGACCCGACACGACACAGAATTCTGTAAAAACACTTTGAACAAAATTTTGTACAAAATTCATATTTACTTCCAGAATTCAAAATTAAAATTTTGGAAACATTTACGGCGATTCAATTCCATTCAATTTATTGTAATACATATTTTAAGGCAAATGTCAACATTATAAACATCTCTTGAGATTGGTCTACACGCAAATCGTACCAAAGAAGATGGAGTGCGTAAACTGTAAAACGTACATCTTACATGAACGGAACAAGGTTGTACCTTTGATTATACATATGGTACATACGCAATGCTTGTACGATAAGTCGAAAGAATAAGCTTCGGGGCATCATTTTGTGAAAATTGATACAAGACGTATTTTCGTGCAGTTTTCTTCCAAAGTTTTTGGCGTTTGTTGTAGGACGCGATTAGAGTGCACGTGATTGTAATTATTTTCCGTCTTTTATTTCAATTTGTATGTATAAGGTTTGAATACATTTATAGGCACAAAGCTAAAAGAAACAAACAAAGAATTTGAACAATCTTTTTATTATTATCCGAAAGACTTAATTACAGGTTAATCGTACTTGAGAAAATACTTTAGCCACAATCTTTCAGCTTTTTGAATATTGAGAGGTACTTTTTATTCGCACTGTTGAAAATGTTTTTTTTTCACTGTTTTGAGAACATTTCGGATCCTATTTTCCATATCCGTTGTGGTTTTGGCTTGGTAATTATTACTATGTATCATACACTTTAGTTGGCCCAAAATGTTTCACTTGGTCGCAGTTGGGGAACATTCATTCGATGGGTTCAAATTTTTCGGGACGTACGGTATTCCTAGATGTTCCATTTTAGTCAAAGCGATTTTAGCGTAATGTGCTGAAGCTAGGTCCGGCTAGAATACTATATTTTAGTTATTGTGGTATTTGTTTATAAATTCTCCCGCAACCGGAAAACATTTATTGCATATTTTCGCAGTTGATTGCCAAATTTGACGAAAAGAACTTTTCAGAAAACTTTTGATTCGGTAAAAATTTTACTTTATCACTATCAAACGGTTCTGGAATGTCGAAATAATACTTTCTTTGCTAATTATTGCCATCAAGGGAGAAGTATTGTTATGTGATTTTTAAATTTGCCGCACACTTTGGTAGTTCCGTAATTTATTTGCCGCTTCGTAAGAATTAGTATCGCTATTTTGTTTTGTCTTGAAAATTTAGTTAACGTTATTTTAATTAAATTCTTATTTTGGGTTACTATTTTCGGTATTTTGTTTTGTCTTTCAAAGTTCGAGAAATGTATCAATAGTCCCCTTTGTTCTCCCGCCAGACATCGAACGCTTCTGGGAATTCGGAGCGTCAACAACAAATTATTTTCCAGAATATTCCGTATGATTTCGTCAGGTTGTGCAATATCGTTTGGGAGAAGTGAGGCCCCAATTGCATTTTGGGTCAGTTCACTTCCGAGCCTTGTGAACTCCGGTCCTCGAAATCAACATCCGTCGAGGCCCGTAAATGTTTTTTTTTTGAGTGAAAGCCAGACTATCGCGACTAGCGGTTGAGCCGGCAGATTGTTTGTTTTCCTTTTCCTCGCGGCGTTTGCTATCTTACGTTACCGTACCGTTTTGTTTGCTGCAGGGCAAACGTTAATCGACGTAACCGTCGGATAAAGAAATAAGTGATAGCAAAAGGTACGCCATGGTTGTGGACAATTAAAGTTTCTAATTGCTCCTGTCGAACTCAGTTCGGATTGGTGTGAGGCAAAAAGGAAATAAATAAATAAATAAATATCGTGCAAGTGCGTTGCTGGAACTTTGGTTTGCTCCCGTTGTTCGAAAGAGTATCTTCTGTCTACGCTAGCTGGCCCAGTGGAAACCAGTTTGGATCCCTCCAGGGGCGTAGCAGCTTCATCGCTTCCAACGCTACCCCGAAAAGCGTTGTTTTCCTGGCCCCTGTATTTTCGACCACGCAACTGGAAAATTGCCGTACATTGTGCCTGTCTCTTACAACCGTCAAGGTAAAAAGATCAGATTTTTTTTGTGGTGCAGTGAAAAGGAATAAACCTTTTTTTTTGCTCGCGTCAACTTGCAGAATTTCGCGATTTTGATCTCTTTGTAGATAACCTAAAAGCGATCTTCAATCGCTAGTGTTTGTAAAACAATATTAAAATAGTATTTTTCTTGTAAACTACGCCATTGACCACACAATTATATAGCAGAATAAATATTGTGAGTCAGCGGCGTCGTTTTCCCCGAACGTTCAAGGATTTTTCTTAATTATTGTAATTTTAAACTATTTGTGTGATAACTCGCCATTTTGTTGTATGTGGGCCAAACAGATTCATTATATGTGTTTTAAAAATTTACTGCCTCTTTTATTTATGTGTATTCTGTATGTGTTTATGTAAAAATTTTGCAAGCTTTAAATATACAGGTGAAGGCACAATTAAAGGTAGGTTCCATTCACGTGAGCTGCTGGTTTCTCGACCTTCCGCGAGGACCTACAAAACCAGCTGGATTTTGGAAGGTGGCGCCCACTTATTTTGACTCGCCCTGTAGACAACTTGAAGCATTTTCTCTATAAGAAATTTTTAGCGAACTCCCCCTACTCCTCTGAGCAAGCCGCTGGCCTTTTCCATCTTTTTTTGTTTGCGGGTCCAAGAAAAGCGCGTTTGGCCCGTAACAGTATGACTCATCATCCATAATTATAATTTAATATTATTTTTAGCAGGATAGCTATTTTTTGTCAAAAGATTTATTCGTTGCTTTTGTGTAAGTTCTAGGTTTTCGGACACTTTTGGGCAGGTATTTCGGGGTTTCCAGATAATTCCTATTTTCTCCAACACATTTTTAACAGTTTTGTGGTGGCATTTACGGAGCTCGCGTAATAATCTGACGAGTAAATTCAAGTCTCATCAACCGCTACCCTATAGACAATCGTAATCTTCGATGTCTTTGTTTTTCTTACAATGTGAACAGCACAGGTTGACCATAAAAGTACTTCCTCTATGACGATAGTCGCAGAACTGAAAGTTGTAGCGAAGTTTAGATGACCAGATGAAACTACGTGGACATACTCTAAACCGTACGTTTTGTCGAACGACTTGACCATTTTATCGTTGCGTCTTGCAACGTTGATTTCGTTGAAAAATTTTTATTTTTTTTACTTTGAGTTCTATATAGGCACTTTCAGCAAATATATTATTATATGCGATTTTATTGGGAATATGCAAATTGATACAGGAAATAGTATAAATAGTGTTTCATTTTCAAGTAAAAATTACAACGATCGATTAGAAGAAAGTTATATTTGAAATTGAGTATATTTTTCACCTTTTTGTTAAAAAAATTAGCGAATGTATGAGGATATAAACAGCAAATTTCTATTTTATATTGGATTACAATGAAGAAGAATGTATGAATGGCTGACTAAACAATCCGAAAGTCGAATTACAACAGCTTGACGATTTTTGAATGAGTTCAAATAATATATAGATAATATAAAGATTGTTTCTAGTATTAATAATTATGTATGTAATTGTACATGCAAAACTTCAGGGCGGATCGACAGAAGGAGCGCTAAAATTGAAAATAAGTATCCTAATTACAGCCAACCTTCAATACAAGTGGAATTCAAAGAAGAAACCGATTTATTACTAGAAACTACTTCAAATTTAAAAAAAATTTTAGCTTTAATAGAATGATTAATAATTAAAATAACCCGATAACCCCAAAACATGCTGAGGCTGAGGCCGGTCCTGTAGAATATAATACTTTTAAAGTTAAGTTATTCACACTACACGACAGTAAGGCTATTAGTGCTATTATACATACGTAGTCAAAATAAAAGAAAAAAAAATGGCAAACTGTCGAATCGATCACAGTGCCTGTATATGGAGGTGTTCTAAATTTACCTATCCATAACCCCCCAAATTTTGGAAATGGCGGACGTTCGAGGAGCCCGGATCTCCAGCGTGCGGCTACAAAGTCTCGCTCTCCCGTTGAAGGAGAGGGGGGGCTTTGCGGCATCGCGAGATTATCCATGGCTACAGGATCGACCACGTGACGCCACTTACTGAGCAGATCTGCCTAGATCTAAAGACTAAAGCGATCAATGTTCAGTTGTGCCATCACAGACACACACCTCCAAAAGTGTTATGACCGGTACATTGCTTATATAGTTATCGTCCGCACATAACATCATACGAGAAATATTAATCACAATATATATATTTATAATTCAACACTCATATTAAATTAAATGTTTGTTCTACCAATTTGTGGAAAATGTTATAGCAAACTAGAGACATGGAATTGATTTTAAATTTATTGCTATTTTACGGAACTAAATTAGAAACTCGTCTATTCTCTTCTGTATAATTTGCCTCATAGCTTTGTGCGGTCAGTTCAGGTCAGTTATAAAAGTCGTCCTGTCGCTTTTGATACTAGATAAATTATGAATTCCTATAAAGAATTTGTCCCGACAAGTTTACAACACTTTTAATATATTTCTTATTATATTGATTTAAATATATTTTCTCCTCCAGTAGTTTTACTAACTGCGTTTAGGTAATTTACCCTGAAAAATAACTGAATTATTTATTACGCTCATGTGGGTTGTCTATACGCTAGGCGGTATGACGTTAATAATTTCCTCAGGAGCGTTGATATTATCAATTTAATTAAATTAATTCAAATATAAAACAATAAGAA
This sequence comes from Limonius californicus, assembly GCA_014611495.1. NCBI lineage: Eukaryota > Metazoa > Arthropoda > Insecta > Coleoptera > Elateridae > Limonius > Limonius californicus. The sequence goes on along the minus strand of JABXWE010003090.1, from coordinate 8,331 downwards.
ATTATCATTCAAGAAAAGAAATTAAAAATAAAAAGAGCTCATTATACTATATAAACATTATAAAGATCGTTTAAAATTAATTAATACAATTAAATGTTTAGATTCCAAAATTACGTAATTCCAAGATCAGAAATTTTCACATAGGTACCATTAATGTGAAAAACCGACCAAAAATATATAATAAGTACAATATCAATCACAAATTATTTAATACGTGTAAGATATTATCAAAATTATAAGTAAAAATAATGCTGCTAGCCCTATAGCTTTCAAGAACATATGAAAGGTGTTTATAGGAATACATTAATAGAAAATTTTTCTCGAAAATAGGATACGTTGCTTATGCCATCATTTCATTAAAATTGTGTAAGGATTACAAGATGTATTTTGAAATCTGATAGATAGTCATTATTATTATTATTTTTATTATTATAATCATATTCCCTTTTACCTATTCGGTGTCGGGTTCGATAGATAGTTATATAGAATAAAAATCAACGTTAAGGTTGGAAACATTAAATTTTGTTTTCGTTTAGAGAAATTATGAAAATGGAGAATATTGTAAAGAGAAGTAAGTGAACAACGACTAAGCAATCTCACTTACTCATCAGAAAATATCATTTAATTTAAAATATTATCATAATTAACAATTAGGAATGTTAACAAGCTTCCAATGAATGTAAAAGTATGTCCTTGAACTTTCACATTAGATACGTATTTTAAGAAAAGTATGTATTTATCGATAACCTAATAAACAAGTATCGCGATTTAAATTTTCTGGCAAACGCAATTTATTTCCGTTGTTTGTTGTTACTACAGTATTGAATGGTTTATTGTGTGGAGTTAATATTGCCGTTTGTGTAAAATATAATCCTAAGGTACGAGAATTGTGATTATAACTGATAACATTTTTTTCTTCCTAGTTTAAATAACAAAGATTATTTATAAAATTAACGGTCATGTTTCATCAGTTACAGTTTTTATAGTGATGTTTACTCAGTTCCTACTTTGCATGTTTTAAATTGTACTTGGAAAGTGCAAATTAATGGTCTCATTTGTGAGCTCATTATATTGCAGTTGAATGAACGTACCATTGTTAAATTTGTGAAGGTACACGTAAAGAGGAAATAATACGTATGATGTGTGAAATCATACCCAGTCTGTTTTTGCATCATTTAAATATCGTGTTTTAGCAAGTGACACTGTTAGTCTAATTAAAACCAATTTCAATTTGCACGGTGCTCGCTATATTTTGCTAGTTTTGCTGAACACGTAGAAACTGAATTACACAGCTAGTAAAGAGCAATAAAAATGTTTAGTTATTTAACAACTTGTATTGATAACTTGATACGTATTGGATTTTAGTTACACCTAGTAGTGGTTTGTGATGAAGTACTTAAGAGAAGTTTTCCTACTAATTTTAGTGGTAATTGCCGAAAATCTAGCTGAAGAAGGTAATATAACATATGTTATATTTAAGAGTTACACTTTTAGTATTAATTTATTTTAATGACAATTCCTTATTCAAATTATTAATATATGCATTATAACCATTAGAAATACAGAATTAAGGTATTAATACAAAACAAATTTGAAAAATTCTTGTCATGTTGCTGCATAATGGCTACTTTATTATAAAATTTTAAAATATGATTTATAAAATAGAAACAACATATACCCCACTAAGCATTTGCATTCGACTGACTACCAATCATACTGCACTATTACAATGGGTTGAACCAGTTACGCTTCGTTCAGAAATTTTGGTAAGTTGGTACTAAATTCGCTATTAGTTAATATTGATATTGAACACGTTCTTTTTAATAAGTGAGAATTGCTCTATATAATCGCGATAAAACACTTCCATTGTATGTTTCAGGGTTATAAAATTTACTACACAAGAGATCCTGAACTTCCTTTACAAAATTGGAATGCCCTAACAATAGGAAATAACCCTTTGATAACGATTAGAAATATTGAGTTGGACCAGATTTATACTTTTCGGATACAAGCACTGAGTTTAGGATTGGAAGGACCAGGACCATTAAGTGATTTGTACAAATTTAGAATGTTAAACAGTAAGTCAAACTAATGGTAAACTAAGGTCATGGAGCGTTTCTCCCCGATTCACTGATTAAATGAATTCTATGGCAGAAGTACGAGGCTGTATCAAATGAAATCCGGATTTTGATTGTACCTACTTGTTTATTTAATAAGTGAATTGACAAAAAAATGTTATCACTTTTCTATATAGTCCCCCTGCCTCTCAATACACCTTTTCCATCTGTCAACCAAAGCCTGTATTCCATCGGAGAAGAATTCTTGTGGCTTTGTGCGAAACCGCTCATGCACCGCATTTTTCACGCTCCCATCGTCCGGAAAATGCAACCCACCTAAATCTCTCTTAAGTGTTCCAAGCATATGTTAATCGCTTGGTGCTAGATCGGAAGTATACGAAGGATGTTCAATAACTTCAAATCTAAGTTTTTCTATTACTGCCTTGGTTTCCATCGAGCAATGCTGCTGAGCATTGTCGTGTTGGAGCAAAACACCTTTTGACAGAAATCCGTGTCGTTTTGTCCTTATAGCTGACTTCAGTTTATCTTTTAATAGGTTGCAGTATGAAGCATTATTAACTGCGGTACCCTTCATCATGTAATCTTCTACAAGTACTCTTTTCTTATCCCAAAACACAGTCAACATTATCTGTCCAGCCGATGGAGCAGCTTTAAATTTTTTGGGTTTTGGTGATGCTGAGTGGCGCCATTCTTTTGATGATTGCTTACATTCTGGCTGAAAATGGTGAACCCAGGATTCATCACCAGTCACTATACGATTTAAAAAAGGCAGCTTTCCCTTTTTCATAACGTGACAGAAGAACAGTACAAGCTTCAATCCTTCTTTGTTTAAGTTCAGGCGTACTTTTCGGTATTTCAACTGCTCAAAAACAATATTATGTGTAGAACCGATAGTCACTTTCATTTTTGAAGCATTTTCTTTTAGTTTTATGCGTGTGTTCTGTATAACGAGCTCTTGCACAGGTCTAATGCTCTTTTCAGTGATTACACGGTTTGCTGGTCCTGGTCGTGGTGCACCTTTCACAGTTTCGATGCCACTTTCAAACTTTTTTGCCCATTCAAACAAACTTGAACGAGCTAAACTACTTCCATACACCTTAAGCATTCTTGAATGAATTTCAGAAGGATTTACTCCTTCTGCAGTTAAAAATCTTATCACAGAACGCATTTGTGTGAACTGAGTCATTATTTTCATTATTGGTAATAGGGAATGTATTTAACTCAGTTAAAGACGCAATCCGGATTTCATTTGAAACAGCTTCGTAATTTTTCTTGTTCAATATTCACTCATTTATTTTTAAGTATATGCACTAAACTACCTATAAATTACTAATCCATTGGTTTTCCTCATGGGATGTTAAGTTCCTGAAAGATAATCGAAATTCGAATATTTAGAATACATGTGTGAGATATAAATAAAGAAACATGATAGTTTTTAAATATTCGGGAATACGAACCTTAGTTTCTGTCAAAAATTAGGAATTGTTAGAATATACGTCACATCTGTTTAGATGTACTGTACATATTAGATAATACTTTATTTAGTAGACATTAATATTACTTGATCAGTTGCTAAAATTCCGTTAAGGATCCTTTCGCGCTGAATATGGTAGTTAAAGTATAAAAAACCTGTAAGGGAATCCACAATACTAGAACACATAAATATGTATTTCAGCAAGTAAGTTATCATCCTCAGTAGGAACGAATGAACATAAATTACCTGTAGTAATTTTAACTAAGGAAAATCTCTGAAGATAAGCCTTTCATCATTCGTGGCCCACCTTCTTATGAATAATTTCGAATGTAAAATTAAAAATAATATACAATATGTCTCTAGAGTATGCTTCAGGTATGTGAATTGCATTTTTGCTATTTTCGATACCACTATAAGTATAAGATATACCTAATTGTAAAGGATTAGAATTAAACGTGTATACGTCCCCAAGTGGGGTCGCAAAAATGTAATCCACATACATGAATCTAAAGAAACATTAGTCGCAATCCCTTCATTATCTTTAATTTAATGTATTACATTTTCTGTACAGCGCAATTATTAAATCGTAATACTGATCAAGTTGAGCTGTAAATTATATTTACATATTGAAAAATACCACTAAGCGCATCATAACTTCTTTGTTTAATTTCCAATAACATTTTGGCTGTAGAGAGTATAAAACCATCAAAATTAAAAAAGCACCTTGAATCTAAACATCCTTTGTAATAAACCAAAAGACTATTTCGAACGACTGTTAAAATCTTCAAATAAGGAAAAACAATATTTTGAGAAATGTATGACTGTTAGCGAAAAATAATTACTCGCATAATACGAAGTTTCATATCTGATTGGTAATAATAAAAAGCCTTACACCATTGGACAAGATCTTGTATTACCTGTTATTAAAATAGTACTTCACGGAAGTAAATATGGCGATAAAATTCTGAAAATTCCTTTGTCAAACGACACTGTCGCCAATAGAATTTCTGAAATTAGCAACGACCAATTCGAGCAACTTATTCTAAGAGTTAAAGAAAGCCCAAAATTTATAATTCAATTGTACACAAAACAACTGATATTTCAAAAATAGCTCAGTTGTTAGTATATGTCAGATACATTTATAAAGAAAACATCAATGAAGAATTGTTATTTTGTCGTCCTTTAGAAGAACATACAAGAGGGGAAGGCATATATCGTATAGTTAACTTGACGAATTTTTTAAAGGTTTAGAATGGAAAAATTGGTTTGGAGTATGCATACATGATGCAGAAACGATGACGGGCGAAAATATTGGTTTTAAATCATTTGGTAACACTGCTGGTGATGATCATATAACTTTTTCACATTTCCTGATCCATCGACAGGCCCTTGAAGCAAACAAATTAGTAACGGAATTGAACGATGTGCTTCACGATGCTCTCAAAGCGATAAACTTTATTAAAATTCCTGCCTTTAACAGCTGTTTATTTTCAAACCTCCGTCAAGACATGGACTCCGAATACAAAAATTTTTTATTACACGCAGAAGTAAGATGGATGTTAGGAGGGCGAAGTTTAAGAAGTTTATCGTTATTAAAAGACGAAATTATTATATTTTGAACCAAACAAAAATCTGATCTTGCTGCTTTGTTCAAAATGACTTCTGGCTATCAAAGCTGTGCTATTTGTCAGGTTTTTGAGAAACTACACGATCTCAACTTGTCTCTTCAATAGCCAGCGGAATGGAGCAGCACAATTAAATATTTCTCAACCAGTTTTGTGTAAAATTCTTAAAAATAATTTTAAATAGAAGACGCTGCAAAGAAAAATGACAATTTAAATACTGAAGCAAATCGCACTGGGAACGACATGCAAGTGGAATCTGGTCCGCTAATGTGCGTGAACATGATGCACGTGTCGATGGCCCGTTGATGTGCTTGAAAGTTAAAGAACTTGTGAAGAAACGAAAAAAGAAAAACACATTTTGTTGAAACGGTAGGATGATTTCAACGTTTATTATTATCAGTCGGTTCATTCGTAGCTTTTTCGTCCTACTACTGGGAATCGGCCTCTTCTTTGCCATCTGTTTCTTCTCAGCGTTATGGTAGAAACACGGAGAACCTACAGTCGAATCCGAACTGCAGAAATTCCAGAGAAGGTTTTTAGCATTAAGATCCCCCGGTTGCAAGCCGGATTGGGAAATTAGGTGTGGTGGGTTGCAGACAAGATTTTTGTAAGTCGGCATAGTACTGCTTAAGTTTCGAACCCAAGCCAGAATCGACGTTTTACTCAGAAAGTGGGCGCTCTACCAACTGAGCTACCACCACACAGTCGATTATTGTTATCAAAAAGTCCAGGTCCCGATGTGAGCAAATTAAATGACGTACACTACGAGTATTTTATTCAGAGATTACGTATTTCAATTAAATTCAAATAGATATGTATACTGAATTGAATACCAACACATCAAAAGCATTTCTTATTATAAGGGTTTCCCTCCGGACATTATTCATTATTTGATTTGTAAATTAAGATTGCATATTCGTAATTATGCAACGTTAAGAAGGCCCTCTTTGAAAAAAAAATATAATAAAATATATAATATAAAATTACATTTTGTTCGAACAGCAATATTTGGATCTTGTTAGAAAACGCTAAAGATAAGTCCGATAAACTAGGTACAAACACATCCTTCTTCTTTCTGTGCCAACATTCGGTTAGGCGTAACGAAACCTAACGTGAATTTACTATTTAAGCCTTTGTTTGTTAATATATAGATTAACCCTAGAGTTCTATCGCTGACTTAACGAAAAACTAACCTTTAAAGTTACCTGTAAACTTACTTAGCGAATTACGCATTTAGGTGTTCTAAATATTGTGATGATAAGGGGTTTCCCCAAGGTTTCATAAAGCAGGGCAGGCAGTAATGAAAACCCTTCGTATTTGTACTTAGAACAAATTATGATAAAGGTTAAAATAATTAATTCGATTTCCAGGAACCAGATCATGCTATGACCATCCTGAATCAAAACAAATAAAAACTCTGAACGTGTTAAGAGCTGCAGCTACGTCTTATAATAGCGTGGAAGTATGGTGGAATTTTATGTACGACCCTCATAGTGTAATTGGGTTCAAAATCTTTTACGGTACGAACTATTCGGATAAATGGCTAAATAAATCAGTGGGACTCACACAATCAGCAGAGCTAACCGGTCTAAAAGAAAGTGCCACATACAGAATAGCCTTCGCTGCAGTAACCATGTCTGGGTTGGAACACTATCCTCAAGAAACAACTGTAAAAGTAATACCCGAAGAAGTTCCGTTAGATGTAAAAATTTTCGACATCACGTCTGATTCCATCATGCTTGATTGGTCACCTCCACCTCGTCTAAATCCCATCAAATATAAAATTTCTTATGATGCTGTTAAAGATTTCGTCGATTCGGGAGGTATTAGACAGCATTATCGATATGAAAGGGTAGAAGAAATTATCGATGGACATTTGAGATCTTACGCTCTTATGAATTTAAAACCGTACACGAATTACAATATAAATATAAGCGCAATTCCTGTTGATTACTCCTATCGTCCTTCAGCTCGAGTTACTGCACGAACAGAAATTGCAGCTCCAGGATCGATGCCAAAACCCGAACTTTACGGCATCATCAACGGTGGTAACGTACAACTTTTGTTACCACAGGCCTCAGAAGAATATGGTCCCATTAGCTTCTATTACGTGGTCGTGGTTCCCGAAGCTGATGCAGACGTTGATTTACCTTCAAGTATATATTCAACTGAAGAACTTCTTGAAAGCGAATGGGAAGAAGGAGAAGATATAAACACACCATACATTGCTGCTAAATTTTCTGCAAAAATTCCATATGCGTTCATTTTGGGAGCTGGAGATCAGGGCGGATTTAAAAACCATAAATTAGATACCCATAAAAAATACAGAGTGTTTGTTCGTGCTGTTGTGATGACGCCACAAGGAGATTTATTTACGGACAGTCCTTTTTCCGATTATATTTCGTTAACCAATAATAAACTGAAGCCTAAATCGAAAACTTATACTGGCATTCACTGAAAAGTTTTAAAAATTAATGATTACTCATATTATAAACGATTTGTTTATAGAGATATCTTATTCGTAATTAATCTCTGAATTTTAATGTTGTTAATATGAGAGAAATTATATTATATTTTTCATTGCGACTATTTCTTCTGTAGTATAGTTGTGACTATTAATATTAATTAACTTTAATTAATTAAATACTGGTGTTGAAATCATACTGTTAATAACAGCTGAATATAGCTTTAATTCGACGATTATCTAGAAAAGTGCATATGTCTACATTCTTCCGCGATTTTGCCTACATTTAATATGTAAAATAAATGTTTATGAGCGATGCATTTTAAATAACCTTGAACATTTAATTAATATAATTAATTATTAAAATAGATTTAAAAATTTAGTAGTGTTATTTTAAAAAACGAAATTTGAATGTTACTCCATTATTTACCAATTAACTAAACAAAAACTAATGTCTTTAAGTAACCCGTTATAAACCAATATCAAATGTAAAAAAGTGGAGGTTGTCTGACTCTAATTGGGCGGAAACATTGAATTAAATAATAGTTACAAAAAAAAACTGATATTGTTTTATATTTTTATATTATAATTCCTACTTGAAAGTTTAATACAAAGGAGAGAAAAGCAAAGTGTTATAGAAGATATATATATATATATATATATATATATATATATATATATATATATATA